>CAMXCT020006780.1:60000-115000 GCA_947184155.2 Cladocopium goreaui | reverse complement strand
AGATGTTCTTGGTATTCGACGTTGATTGGTGGACTGGTTTTGAAAGCCGAACTGAAGTGGAAAGTTCAAGTGGTTTATGGCACACAAAATTGTTTTACCTTTGCCTTTGCGTTTTTCAAACTCGAGAAGAACATGCCCTAGCTTCAAGTGACGCAAGGGAAATAACTTCCCGCACCTTCTCAAGGTCTACTCCCTTTCAAGACACCCTAAGGATTTTAAGCAGAGACACATCGGCTTGGATTAGGGCCGACGAAGAAATGTGTGGATCCCAATAGTCAATAGTTAAAATTATCGAATCTATTGATCGTTTGGTACTTCTTTCGCAGGAACCAATCGGTATTGAGTGATTTGTCTCCAATTTTGTCTCAGATTGTTTTTCTCAGAAGTCGCACGGATGCGACATGTTTGCAAAGCTGATTGGTAATCGTTATTCATGTTTATCCCTGGTCCTGGGTTGTCCTTTCCAAACCTGCATGATGATGTTCATTGGTTATAGGCATGTTTGTGATAGGTTGAATCGATCGACCATTGGACCTGTTAATTTTCAAACTCTCTGGTTTTAAGGTGAAAAACATAAGGCACCAAGAAGTAGTTTCGACCTGTTGGTGTTTTTTGCCAGCTGGTGGCAGTAGGGATGTGGGGCACAACCACTTCTGAAGACCTCATTTCCATACGAGGTTGTTTTGGGACATGTTGCCATGTGAGCTCCATTGCATGGCGCAAAATATGAGACTCTTTCATAAGATTCATATGAGAACTGTTCTAGGTTACCTTCAGTTGTTGCCATGGAAGGAAAGTAACAAAGTTGCCGAAGGATAATTAAAGGGAAACGTGAATTTGATAGGTTAACGCTGAACACTCCACAGAAACAAGGGGGTTACTTGCACGTGCAGCTCATCAATCTCTGTCCAACCTGATTTCTGACTATATAACTTTAAAATGAACCACTTCTGACCAATCCGACCAACTCGACCAACTTCCGACCAACTTGAACAACTTAAGGACACAAAAAGTGGTTGAAACCAAAAAGTATAGTACTGGTTGAATTTTGAAAATTTACCACGAAAACTATTTGTTTGTGGTCTATGTTTTGCTGCAACCAATTCTGGAGCTCTTAATTTTTCCCAGATGGTCTGACGGAATTTCCGACCAACTTGCGACCAACTCGACCAACTTCCGACCAACTCAACCAACTTCCGACCAACCTCCGACCAACTTCCAACCAACTTCTGACCAACTTCCAACCAACTTCCGCCCAACCTCTGACCAACTTCCGACCAACTTCCGACCAACTTCCGACCAACTGGACCAATCTTAACTTCCGACCAATCCGACCAGCTTCCGACTAGATCAACCAACCTCTGACCAACTTAATCTATGTTTGACCAACTTGACCAACTTCTGACCAACCTGGCCAATTTCTGACCAACTATCATACCTGGTTGGTGGTTTCAAACATGTTTTATTAATATATGGGATAATCCTTCCCATTGACTAATATGTTTCAGGGGGGTTGAAACCACCAACCAGATACAGTCAAAGTACATACTTGTCACCAATGATCAATGTACATACTTGGTGGGGCCCCACTGCCTAGCAGCCTGAAAAGCTGAACCAGGTGCCAAGTTCAGTGTTTCAAAGTTTTTTTTCATGTTTCACCCAGCCATTTTTCAAAGGGTAGGCACCAGTTCTGGCCTCCTTAAAACCTAGCCACTCGAAAATTAACAATTGGACCAGTTGGTTATGTGTGCCAAAGTATTGTTGGTGAAATACCACAGTTTGGTTAATCTAAAGCGAACCATACCCCATGATCATGGTAGCTCCAACGTATTGCAGGTACATGATAATCATGATGGCCACTTGTCCATAATTACACCTGAATTTACACCAGTTACAACATGTTACAACCCTTGTACCTCGGGTGTTGGGAGCAACCCTGATGATGATCCAATTCTTTATGGTTACAGGCGTTGCCACAATTATAGAACGGAATTAGGAGTACAAAAGTTCGGTAAAATACCGTATTTTCGTACTCCTCCGGATCCCGGTTCCGCGCGGATTCGGATCCTGTTCTATAATTTATTTGTGGCTGTTCTATAATTAATTTGTGCTCCTCAACTTCCGTTCTATAATTGTGGCCATGATCACTTGGATATTATGTACATACATGATATCTATACTGCATATGTATACATTTGGATATTGTGTAAATAGAAAGCAGAATGATAGAACGGAATAATTGCAATTTTAATTCTAGAACATGCAATTATAGAACAACATTGGTAAATGCGAAATATGGGGGAAACACAAAAGATGGACACAAACAGGAATTATAGAACGACAAAACAAATAGGAGTAAGTTGAGATTTTTTCCCCAACGTTTTGAGGAAACAGGAATTATGGAACAACAGGGTACGGTAAACAACCGAACTTTCGTACTCCTCGACTTCCGTTCTATATAATTGTGGCAACCACAAAAAAAACAATGTTAAAACCACAAAAGGCTGTTGGTCAATATGTGTGTACATCCTCATCTTTGGGTTCACTATCCATTGAAGCCCTTTTTTTACCATGTGAAACATACTCATCCGCCTCCAGGAGGTTTGCTCTCCCACGAGCAGCAAGACGACGCAGACGGTGGATATCTCAATCCCAGAGGACCCCGCGGCGCCATGCATAGATGTTGGGCAAAGCAGTTGTGAATGTTAGTGTTTGTAACAGTTGTAGATTCAATTCCATTTGATTTGAAACATGTTTTTTCTAAATGACGGATTGATGATTTTAACTAGTTTAACTCCGTTTGATCGTTGTACTTCTGTTCGAAGATCTTCAAAAAACCCACTGGACCCTGAGTTTTTTCCCAACATTTCAGAGAAGCCAAAGCGCCACCAGACCGTGGCACAACATCCGCGTGGATCCTGGTGACAGGAACGGTGTGTTGGAAGCGACATGCTGGATATGCTGACGGAGGAGCCGGACGGGATCCCTTTTCATGTTGAGATTTGTGCTGCGGGGACCGAAATCCCGGCAGGGGGATTCATTGTGGCAGGGGGAAATAAGAAACCAATTGATGATAGATCCTTATGGATCCTGAAGTTGAAGATGGATACCAGAAATTGGCAATATATGCACGTCTATTCTACTCATTTGAGCGAATCCTTTCGCTGAGAACCGATTTTCAAATTTTCCGCTGTGCAAAATGCTCTCTCCGTTTTCATGTTTTTAGGCCTTTATCCTTTGACAATCAAACAAGGCAATGGAAACTCCATATCTTTCATATGCAAATCATCTAGGAATGGGGGGTTTCTACATGTCCAACTTTGATTATCGATTTCGCTGCGTCTCTGGGTAATTAATGGATCTTTGAACGGAGCGTTTTTCGCTGCTGCGATCTGCTTCCGCCTTCAGGAGGCCAACACGAACAACATGGTGGCTCACACCTTTTCAGCGCTTGCAAGGGTGGCTTGAACCTGAGAAGGAAGGATTTTCGGATATTTGGGCATGATGAGAAATGAGATTTTCAATGGGCATGGCTTCAAATTAGCCCATTTTTGGATGGTCCATTGCCCGGTACAGAGTTGATCAGTAGCCAGCCAAACATGTTCAGGGTCCCAGACTCTCAGTTGTTCCTAGGAAGACATCAGGGGTTTGGAGGTAATTTCCATCGAAATTCTTCACCTCAATTATGCACAAGTCTACAGTGTCGCCTAAGACCTGTTTGCTCATTTGAGTGGCTAATCTTGAAGCGGGAAATTGCCAAGTCATTGATGTTCTACTTTCAAGTGGCTTGGCCAATGATGATAGCCTCATTGGTGCATTGCTTAGTTGAAGCTGACATTCTGACATACCAGTTGTTCCCAAGAAGCTGCGGATGGATGAAGCAAAATGAGGTGTCAAAAATGCGTTGGCGTGACCAGCAAAATTGCTCCAGACAACTTAGCCAAGCCCAAAAATGATCCCTACAGAGCTGGCCGATGACATGGTACATTCCACAACAAACCCAGGCACCAAGCAGAAGCAAACCTGGATCATTCCACTTAGCTGATCTTCCGACTTGCCCCATGGTCAGGTCAACCCTAGTCTACCTATCCGCCAATCTCCACACTATATCCACCACACACACACACACATACATACATAGATACATAGATACATACATACATACATGCATACATGCATACATGCATACATGCATACATGCATACACGCATACACGCATACACGCATACATGCATACACGCATACACGCATACACGCATACACGCATACACGCATACATCCATGCAACCCTTCATACATGCATACATGCATACATGCATACATGCATGCATACATACATACATGCATACATGCATACATGCATACATGCATACACGCATACACGCATACACGCATACACGCATACACGCATACATCCATGCAACCCTTCATACATGCATACATGCATACATGCATACATGCATACACGCATACACGCATACACGCATACATGCATACATGCATACACGCATACACGCATACACGCATACACGCATACATCCATGCAACCCTTCATACATGCATACATGCATACATGCATGCATGCATACATACATACATGCATACATGCATACATGCATACATGCATACATGCATACATGCATGCATGCACTCATGCATGCATGCATGCATACATACATACATACATACATGTGTACATGTGTACATGTGTACTTGTGTACTTGTGTACATGTGTACATGTGTAAATGTGTACATGTGTGCATATGTACATGTGTACTTGTGTACCTGTGTACATGTGTACATGTGTACATGTGTACATGTGGACTTGTGTACATGTGTACATGTGTAATTCCATGTGTACATGTGTACTTGTGTACTTGTGTGCTTGTGTACATGTGTACATGCGTACATGCGTACATGCGTACATGTGTACATGTGTACATGTGTACATGTATACGTAATTATGATAATTATGTATATGTTTGTGTATATCTACATATATATATGTATGTACATAGATATATATATATATATGTTTACATATACATGGATGTACAGTATGACTATTATGAATATAAATCTCTGCATTCATAGAATTCTATCCAGTATATGGGTTTGTTTGAAAATATGGTACCTCATTCCATCCACTGGTTAATCATCATTATCCGTATCAAATGGCCATAATTGGGGGTATACCCAATGTTCAGACACCCAAGTGTCATATTACTTTACTATTATATTATATATATACACACAGTATGTACACAATTACATTCCAGTTCTTCCCATTTTTCCCATTCTTGTTGGTTAAACGTTCCATGTTCCGAAGCCAAATGCCCTGAGAGGTATGATATCCACAAATCAAATCCAGCATCAATTGGTTAAATCCCTATTGTTCATGGTTAAATCCCTATTGTTCATCGGTAAATCCCTATTTTCCATCGGTAAATCCCTATTTTCCATCGGTAAATCCCTAGTGTTGATACAAAAAAACCACCCCAGTCGTCCCTTTTTCAAAAAACGCGCTTTGAGGTGCCATCGTTCAGTCTCATCTCGGCATCACCTCGCACCTCCCTTGCGTCCTCCCTGCAGGACCACTGTGCAGGGGAGGATACCATGCCTGGTTGGTGGTGACTGGAACATGGCTGGATTATGACTTTCCAGAAACAGTTGGGAATGTTATCAGCCCAACTGACGAACTGATATTTTTTTAGAGGGTTAGGTTGAAACCACCAACCAGTAAATGATGATTCCAGCAACAAAACGTGATTTACCCTCTGGTTTTTACGTTTACATAACGGAAAATCATTTTTTTACGTAAATCAACGAACGAAATGGCCATGTTCAATAGCTACGTTAAATTGCCAGAGAGTAATCATCAACAACGGTGAGTTAACCAACCAACACGTTCATTTGGTCACCAAAAATGGTGATTTTATCAACGGACACTGTGGGGGTACGTGCTTTTGGATTTGAGCATTGAAGCATCACTTAATGTGGTAAACTAATAGTATAACTATCCCCAATAGAGGTTTACAATTGGGTGAGAGCCAAGAGCCTGTGCCGGGGAGATAAATCACCAAAATTAGTAAAAGGGTCTCCCGAAACTAGAAGCAAGTTGGCTCACAACTACAATACATACTTCTTGGAATTATGGTGGTTATATCGAAATAGTTAGAGGGTCCTAACAGCCGACAAGCAAAACTGCGGGGCGCCTTCTGTAAACATTGGTTGAATACCTGGTTGAACATGTTATTAGTGTTTATTGGTGATGAAGCGTGATTCAACCACTTCAATTTAATTTGTTGATTTCAGCGAACTATATCAATATGTATATATGCCGCTGCTATATGCATATAATTATATATACATGAAACCAGGAATTTACCAGCTACAGTAAATACATGAAACCAGGTTGTACTGTAAATTATCCGAAGCCGATGGTGTTTTTTGATGGTGGACTTTCCTGAAACAAGACCGAATGATCTCTGAATGTTTGTGAAGAACCTCCAGCAGTGTCTCGCTGAGTGTTTTGAATATGAAAAAAACAAAAAGCAAAGTTGACTCGTTGATGGTTTCTTTTTGCTCTCCAGTTTGGATTGAGGATCCCAATTGTCTTGAAAAGACTAATATGAAAACATGCATCGATTGAAACCACCAACCAAATGATGTACATAATATATACATGTGTAAATATGTGTAAATCTATATATGCACAGGTTTGGCAGATAAATTGAATCTCAGAGACAAAAATTGACTATTGTTGGAAGATCCAGTTATTTTCCCAGTGAAAATTCCAGCTGTGTTTGAGTTAGAAGTGCTTGCCAAAACCAAAGATTTCAATAGATTTCATGGGTAAAAAATGGACATGATTGTTCAAGGTAGTGGGGTCAATCAAGAAACATGTGGATTTAAAGCAGCTAGAATGAGGAAGTGAACAACCAGGGGGTACCAACAGGCAGATGATGGTTTGTACAGTAACCAAACATTGTAAATATGTAAATAGGCCCACCCAAGGGGCCATTAATTGGGGATAGTATGAATTTCGGTCCAGATTTGGTTGCCAGAGAAGGTTTCAGGTTTCCTCGCCATGCTAGGAACCTGACCAGAAGCGAAGGGGCTGGATTGTACGCAAGCCGAAGAAAAACAGTCCCTGGGCACATCCATGGTAGCCAAGGCATCGTTATAGGTACGTAACAGGTATTGCAGCCTAAAGAAAAACTCGACTCAGAACATATCTATCATATCTGGCAATCTCAGGTGCACCAAGTATATCCAAGTATGTCCATGGGGGTTTGCATTTCCACTACCCTTAGGGCTGGGTTGACTACCTGTAGAATTGCGTTTTCGGGCCTCAAATTACCCATCCCTGGTAATCTAACCCCCCCATGTATATCCGAGTATCAACACGTTGATTTGGAACATGACCAAAAGCCTGTTCAATCTCCCAGCGGGCTATCCTGGAGGCGATCATGGCGATCCATCACTTGACATAAAAAGGCGACGTACACGAACCAAACCATAATGAATTGTGGCTTAACACATTCAATATGTTGGGTCCCTAAATCAATCAATTCAAACAATCAATAGTCAAAATTGAAAAAAACAATAACAACTTTAATCAATAATGACTTCGCCATTTTCAGCCTAAGCAGCAAACCATGACTTCAGCCTCGTTGGCCCAGCCACTACCAACCGGCCTCAGGTCCCATGAATTCCTTGCGTTTCCCTGAGGCAGAAAGGGAACATCTGGATGCGGGATCTGGATCCTGATCTCCCCAGATCTCCCATATGATATGGGGCCCATCATGGGTTATAGTGAATCATGGGGCCCAATTTTTGGGATATAAATTTCATGACATACTCCTCCAAAATTAAAAGCCGTGGCTACAGTAGCTGGGAAATTCCGGAACTATAATGATGATCTATAAATATCTATACATGGTGGATTTTCCGTTGCTCCATATGATTATACCGGAGGGTTAGTACGTCTTACATGTTAAACATCAGGTAAGTTGGCGGCAACCTGCAGATTTTTTGGGTCGATAAGACTTGACATCAAAGCATGGGGCTGGAAAAGGGCCGTGTATTGATTGCTTGGTTTTGCTCTTTCATGGGGAAAGTGACCCTGCTTATCATTGCCCCATGATGAAACATGAATTTATCACGAAAGTATAGAAAAGTGATGTAAAAAAAGGTAATCCCAATAATTATACAATAAACAACTACCATTTGGGATGGCTTTTACCAGCCCTTTATAGTATGGGGATGGTTTATGGATGTTTATGACACTGCCTATGGCAGATTCACTGATCGCTGGGATCATGAGATGGGTTAAACCCATCACAGGGCGACGATTTTGCACTCTTTGCGGGGCCGGCTGTGCCTCGGCCGGAGTTTTTGACCTGTGAATTATCGAAATTGTATCGAAATTTTTGTTGGTATCGAAATTGTAGTTTTCTTTAAACTATTGCCATGTAATATGCCAGTTTTGTTGGCAGTTGAAATTGGTTTCGCTTCGCGAGGAATACGATGAAGCAGTGATTTCGGGAGTTTGGAGCCAGGAGGAGAGTGGTTAAGATGTTTTTTTCGCGGGTTTGATTTTAGTTTTGGGAAGTATAGGCGTGTGAGGTTGGAGGTTTGAGAATCCCATTGAACTGGTTTATTTATGTAATTTGCTCAGAGGTGTGAGGTTGGAGGAAAGTGTGTAGTCTGCCAAAGGGAGATTGAAGTGATTGAAGCCAAACGACCAAAAGTGGGACTGTCACCAGTTCAATTTAGACCAACCGAATATGTCAGTGATGTTCGTAGATCAAGAGGATCAGGCAACTGGGATTTGACATGCAACACACAGATATAACTAAGCAGAAAACGCTCACGTACTTAACGAATCAAGAGGGGATAATTGCTACTTTGATCAAACGAAATCCTGCACCAGTGGGTAGATGGTTTATCCCATTATAATCCCATTATTTACAATGTTCTATAGTTAACAATAGTTGCCACCTGGTGCAGGATGTTGTCATCGCGATTTATGACTGGGCTTGAAAAAGAGATGTGGACCCTACCATATGGTACCAAAAAAGCTGCAAACATCAGCAACTTGGGAAGTCCTACAAGGCGGTACCCTACACTCAGAAACCCACTAGTTTGTTCATAGAGCTTCATTGCTAACCACCAACAACCAGGTACCCTCTGGTAATTTAACATAGCTATTGAATATGGATGAATATGGCACATTTATGCGTAGTTGATTTACCTATGGTGATTTTCTACAGCTTTTTGTATGTTTACCAGAGGGTAAACACTCACAACGCAAGGTGGAATCCCTATGATTGATCAACTACAGAAGGATAGTTGTTGTTGTATAGTTAAAGGATAAGTAGGGTTGATATATACATATATAAATATACGTGTATACATGATTTTCCGAAAATTATTGTCCCTCAATAAATAAATATATATATATATAATATATATTATATAATATATATATTATATATATATTATATATATTATATAAGGGACATTTAGGACATACAGTAGATATAGAATATTGTAATATGATTTTGTATATCATTATAAATGTAACATATTTATGCAATATATATATATAGCTCTTTATTTGGACGGGTTTATAAACCAAGTTATGAAGCAACTTATAGTGTTCTTTATGTTTTTAGTGGCCTGTTTGGAGGAGAGTTTCACCGAAAAGGACACATTTTGGTAGAACCAAACATCGGTGTTCACATGGAACATAGTTTGTGAATGTTAGTCTATATGTTTTTTTCCATAAACATGTTACTAACAAACATCTGTATATTAGTAACCAATATAGCTTGTTTTTCCAAACCCCATGTTGGTATGATTATACTAAAAGAGATCATCAGTTTGTGGGTCCAAACAGCTACCCCATTGGGGTGTCGCCATACCCATTTTCTCCTCCCTTGGGCCACCCGCCTGTGGCAGTAGCAATCCCATATATCTTGATTTAAAGGAAATTTGCTTGATGTTTGGATATCATTAGCTATACAGAGTCCATACAGAAGCAATGCAACTGGTTGGGTTCGTTTGTTTCTTTTCACATGGTTGGTTTGTGCAATGATGAAGCAATCTGATTGTAGAACCAATTGCCTGAATCCCATTTGGACTGGCTCCTACCTTGCTTGGGGAATGATGAATCATGAGTTTATAAATTGGCTTGTCTGAAGATCTGGTATCCCTAAATATTAAATCCACCGACTAAAGAAAAACTATTAATTCCCTATGAATATTGCTGTTTGGGGTATTAAGTACTCAACTTTCGGACAAAGCCACATCATGTGGTGTGGGGAAATCCCCTGATATCCCCATCATATCCCCACTATGTTTGGTTATAAAGTCCATACTTATTGGTTAAATCAAATCATTTTAGGGGTGGATTTAACTGGTTCCAACTGGTTCCATAGCCATCCCGCCTTTGCGGCACCATCCTTGATCTCCGAGTTGGAACCGCGAAGAATTTCCTCTTCGTCGCTGCAGTTCTCCCACTCGGTGCCAATGCTGGAAACATACCTTGGTTGGCTGGATGTTCTAAGGGGTTGTACTACCACAATATGGGGATTGTTCCATCCAAATCTGGGAATCTTGCAGATATAACCATTCATTGGATCAGTTAAGATGATTTACAGTAAGTGAAAATCTGCCGGAAATCATGTTATCATGTTTCTTTCCCATTCTATAAATATATAAATATGAGGGTTCCTGCCAAACTTCCCACGAACCAATCATTTTAATTCTGTAAGATGCCATTGCATCCCCACTATGCGGAAACCACATTAGTTTGACAAACAAGTAGTAGCTGGTAAGCTCTCCTATTGGGGAAGACACGGGATTAGTTAGCTGTGGTGCTATTTTTCCATCCGGAAATTGCTGCCTGCATCCATCCACCCATCCAACCATCCATCCATTCAGTCATCCATCTACAGTATCCATCCTTCCTTCTGTGATGATTTCTGTTGATAGTGTATTGTTTAAAATAAACTCTTCTACTTGTACTCTATTATGTTTGATTCAGAGCATTCCGTGCATTTCACTTGATTATATTCTGTTTGGATTGTGTGATTCAATCTACTTTGATTCGATATCGTTACATCTTGTCCCACTTGTACAGACATCTAATTTGTTCTACCCCACTTTACTCTTGGCATTTTGTTCTCGTTGTTTTGTTTACAGTAATTTCTTCGAACATTATTCGCAAAGTAATTCAATCCCTTGAATCCATAAAGGAAGGGCCCCATCTACTTAGTTCGACATGTCCACCACAAGTCCAGCAGTTATGTGACATATATATATATATACATAATTACCCTTTGGTTATTTAACAGTTCGCCATGGAAAATCACCATCTTTAATAGGTAAATCAACTATTTCTACGGGCCATCTATACCATGGCAAACTGTTAGTCATAACCAGAGGCTATTCCAATTTTCCCGGTAGAAATTAACTATCAACGCCCCAGGTCGCTCAAATCCACAGTTTTCCGTTGGACCCACGACGTGGCCACGCCACGAGGTGATGTCGATGCATTTGGAATTGGAAGATTCGCTTCCTGGCTGGACTTACTAACACAGTCACTGGGTCTGAAAATGTGGTTCGTAATGGGATGAAATTGGTGGTATACTAATGGGATTTAATGGAACATGTTTATGGAATATTCATGGACGATTATGGGATGATCATGGGATTTCATGGGACATGAATTTGGCAGAATATGGTATATTCATGGTATATGAATGGGATTTAACGTGGTTAGTATTGGGATTATTAGTGGTATATATGAAAAACATGTTGGAACAGATAGCATCATATACCAGTAGTATATGTGAAAAATAGGAATATACCATCATATACCACATGAATGTCCCAAAACTGGGTAGTTGTGGTATATTAATGGGATTTAATGGAACATGTTTATTTAATATTCATGGACGATTATGGGATGATCATGGGATTGAATGGGAGGTTTGTGGAATATACCCTCCGGTAAACAAACATTGCAATTTTTTAAATCCGCTATAAATTGAGGTTTTGAGCTGGTAAAATGATCTATATATGATTATGTATGGGAGTTTTGCCAATGCCATGTTTGATTACCAGAGGGCACCCATGTTGCCATGTTAGATGTGATTTGGGGTTGCCCTATTTTCAGGCAAACTCAACTGAGGATGATGGAACTAGAATCCGCTTCTGAGGATTTAGTGATGTTACCCGGATTCTAGAATCTGGTATTAATGGATTAATGAGGTTGCTAATCGGATTCACTTTTGGAGGACTCGTAAGAAATGTAAGAATCAGCCCCATAGAAACATCGGTTTTTATTTCCCAGAGGACGTGAATTTATAAATTCAATGATTATAGAATTTGCGTTCTGAATTTGGAAAGTCCCTTTTAGGTACCGGTCAAATGAAAGATTCATAGCAGAAATACACGAAAGAAATCTGCGGTCCCCTGGATCTTTAATTTTGACCAGTCATCGTTGCAATTTGCGACGGGTCAGTTTCACTGTGATTTTCTCACCCCTGTTGATGGGTCAATCAAGAGAGCAATACTCCGCTTGGGGAGTGATTCTTGGGAAGAAAATAATCACAAAATATTGCACATACCGATGTTTTATACACTTGAGGGCTCTGAAGCCTAGGCAGAACGCAAATGCTGAGCCTTTGTCTTTGGTGCTAGTAACATCAAAGAAAAGAAAACAAGACGACAGTCTTCAATCTATATAGATATAGATATATCATGATATATCTATTGGGTCCAGACTCGTTGTTTTGTTGGTGCCTGTGCAGAAAACATTGACCTGCAGCAAGAGCAACAACAACAACAACAAGAACAAGTTCAATCCTGCACCAAGAAAAAAACAAGACAACAACATGTTCCAAACTGTGAAGGCCCAGGTTCCTGACTGGTTGCCAGGATTTCGCCTTTTTGGATTCCTGCGTATGTTTTGTGCATCTATTGTTTCTAGTGTGTTTGGTGCCTGGGTTTAGTGACTCTGACCCCACAAGTATACCAAATATTCCTAAAATCGTAATGATTGGCCATGATTGGCCGATTCTCCCAAGTTTATTCCACTAATGTGGATAAATCAATAACAAACCATCCCCAAATCACCATAAATAGGTGGTAAAAACCGTGCCCAAATGGATGGTTTATTATTGTTTTACCCACAGTACTTGGAAAGCACTTCCAACTCCTTCCCCCCATGACCTGAGTTCCCTGACAGGATGCCAGACCTGCCATCCCCTGTGGTGCGTACAGCTGAAAAGGCCGGCTCCCAGAAAGTGGTGTAAAAAAAAAGGGGTTCTTAAAATGGGGTGGTATCCCCAAAACTATAAGTTTTAATACGAAAATATACGAACATTGCCTAATGTTGTTGGATGATTTGGAAGTACCTCCATGAGAGAATCTGAAAGAAAAGGTTCCCAGAGATACCCATGTGTGAGGTTGCAATCAAGTTGGGGCTGCTTGGGGCTGTACTCGCATATCAAAGATATTAGTGGTCATTTTTGAGACCTCGGACTGAGTGTTTATTGCATACCCAGCTGCTCCACTAGTATTCATGCAGCTTCACGCTATGTTGATCCACATTCAACAGGAACCTTTCCAAAAAGATAGGGAAAAGTCAAGTTGATCCATATGTTCGTGGGGTTTGCCAAAAACAATGTTTCTTTCAATGGATTGGTTTCAGGGAAAATTTACAGGAAAACCAGAGATTTAATGGAACATCTATGGTTTCCGGTTCCGATTTTCCCTTAAACCAATCCATTTCCCTGGCATTTCCCACTATATCTAGGGATTTCCCTATCATTTCCCTATCATTTTCCCTTAAACCAATCCATTGTTTCTTAGGGCATCCCCTGCTGGTCCCGTAGGAGATCCAAGCGGATCTGACGCATCCGGTGAGTCAAACGGTGCAGACCCAGTTCACCTGGCTGCTTGGAAGCATGGATAGCTTGAAAAATCGGGATTTCATCATCCCAAAATGGGGATGGTAAACATACAAATAGCTATTGAAAATTGCCATAGAAATAGTGGATTTTCCCATTAATAGCATGGTGGATCTTTCCATTGTTATGTGAGTTCACCGGAGGGTATAAAATGGGGATTTCATCAATGAATCAATCATCATACTGTGGATGTTACCATAGAACTGGGATGATGATCCGCATTTTTACGCATTTTTCAATTGGGGTTGAAACCACCAACCAGATTTGAGAATGGAGAATTGGTTGAAATTTAAATGGTTCCTGAACATTTTGAAGCGACACAATATAGTTGGTTAATGTTGGTTACAAGTGTCCAAACTTATGTCACAACATATTCACAAATGGTTGGATTTGCTCGTTGCATCCACTGAAAATAAATGGCCAAAGATGTGTGGTCCCCAAAAACGACAACGTAATATTGGTTATTACTTGTTGGCACTAGTTGGGACAAACCAACTTGAATTCAAGTCAAAATCGATTCTGGGTAAACCAGGAGATGTTCAAAGCCAGGGAATGCCGGGAAATGGCACTTTGAGGCAAATGATCCAGAAATGGATAGTTGGCTGCAACTGGGGAATGTTCCATTGTCGGGGTAGATTAACGAAGGGTAGACCACCCAGAAATGAACATAGAATTCATGCCACATCAGCCAGCACAGTGTTACATTTGGCGCAAGTGGCAAGCAACTACTCGCAGAGCGACAAATTTAAGGATTATGAGAATATGAGTCACACTTTCGCACTGTGTTTTGTGTAGTCAATGATTTTGTGGTTTCCATCATGCTGAAATATTATCATTATATTCAATCCTACTTAAAGCATGCTGCTGTGGGCGAAAAACCACGGATGCAGGAGGCCCACTCTTAGCCATTCTTGCTTTATAAATAATCTATAATGTCTGGGTAAATTATAACGACCTCACTGTTCTCCCGAACCCTGGAAATCATGGTTAGTACTGGAAATCATCCCCAAATGGCCGAACTATTCAGGTTAGTGAATTATTATAATTTACCAAGTATAATGTGTAATCCCATCGAACTAGTTAAATTATTGCTAGAAACAAACTTACCTATCTAGCGGCCCCTTTCTGTGCCGGAATGGCACATGAAACATATTTCAATTCTAAGTTCGGTGAGTAGAAAATGTTGGGTGGGCGTTGCTCGGATCCATTGAAACGACGCAGCCAAGGGACTCGGAGGACTTTGTTTGCCACTTGGCCGGAAGTGGTTAATCAAAAGCACTCGTGGGTGGTATGAACCATCAATTTATATGGGTGGTTTATTATTGCTTTACTGATATCCATCATAGTCAAACACAATCATATGTTTCATGAACAGTTTGGCTATTGGATATTAGTTGTGTTTGTTTTTTCCATGTTTGAATGGCAATTATATCAACTGCATTCCATCTGAGCAAATGATACAGACCTGGCAACGACATCTTGCTAACTTATAGCATCCATCATCTGCCCAGAATGGCTAATCTGATGTGATGCAGTGGTAAGTACCCCAAATCAATCCAAATCAGGTAAGTGCCCCAACTGGGGCTATATTCTCTTAAGCAAAGCCATATGGAGGTTTCCTAAGTCATGGGGGTACCACAAAATTGATGGTTTATTTATGTTTATTTCATGGAAAATCCCAATCTAAAATGGATGATTCGGGGGTACCCACATGACTTAGGAAACCTCCATATCCAGGCATAGCCCGGGCATCAGATCATTCCAACAATGGCCAGCTATTAGGGGACCGATCCGCTGCAGCGATTCGTTACCTTAGCCCCTAAAAAATAGACCTTACATGGACCATTATAGCCACACCCAAAAAGATAGAAGTTCGTAAAATCCAACCGTAAAATAATGATAAATTGAATTAAATTGAACCACAATTCCTTTTTGCGGGCTACTATATACCCCATACCCTATGGAAAAATGGCTATTTATAGATCATTATTTACTCGTTAAAAACGGGTACATAATATTGTATATGTACATATATACATAAATATACATACATCACTATTATAGATCACTACTATAGAGCACTATTTATAATCACTATTTATATCATATTATATCATATATATATATACATGGCACCGTAGGTAATTACCTTGAATTTCGGCAGGCCTCAAGAGGCCACACCTGGCAAAACGTGGCCCCAGGCTACAACTGTTTATTTTCACGTCCGCCGCTAGCACCTTCGCGTCGCGAGCCAGGCGGGGCGGTGCAGTGCAAATGGGGCAACATTCAGGAAATTTGACCATGAGAAAAGGTGGTCTAGTCTACAAGATGTGTGGTTTTAATCTTGCTTAATCAACAAAAAGAGGATAATAGGGCTCAACAAACTGGTGAGTTGGGTGATCCGTGATTTAATACTCCATAATGCGTTAACCCTTTGCCGTAAATGGAACTATTCACCATCCAGCACACAAGTTTAATTTATTGCATATAGGAAAAAAGAATTGGCCATGCTAAGTACCCTGTTGTGAAGTGAAAATACACCCACTGCTGCAGACTAGATGGTTGCGGATTTTTGGGGTTCTGCATCAAAAGTTGGAGAAAGTTAAACAAAGGATTCAAGCTGTCATACCTGTGGTAGTCTAATTTGTGAATGGATAATGCTGCATGTGTATATTATTTACAGACGCTTTCCTGCAACACATATTCAAAAGAAATCATGTTAACATGTTTTTTTCATTGCCAGACTACATTGGCAGGGGATCACTCATTTGGAGATGTTGTAGCTACATCTGTTTTATTATTTTTACATCACCATCCAGTCGCAAAAAACAGCTCAGTATTGAATGGTGAATCATAGCCGCGACCCCGACAATACAACCGAATGATGCGTGTTTTGGGGGCAATGTTCCCTGTTCGCCGAAGTGATCTGGCTAGGGAAATAGGATTTTTTTAGTTTTCGCCCAAGTTATTTCTGGTTTACGAATAATAGTAACTTGCCCAGATAGATATGATTCAGATTAGTGTTAACATGCGTTCACATGCGTCAACCAAGGATATAGCCATAGGTCAACCGCCTGACTTGAAATTTGAAAATATCTGAGGTTTTTAGGTTTGAAACTAAAGATTGGTATATGTTAAATTGGTAGGATCTGATATATTTTACATTATATATACTATATATATACTATATATATATACGTATATATATATATAAGTGTGTATATATATTGTATATATATATATTCTATTGGTATACTTAAAACTTTGAATGAATAGAAACTATAGGGACGTCCTTCCCAGCTTTGGTGAATAGATTCATTTCTGATGTCCGAATAAGACATTTTCCCTCTGGTAATGTCTTACAGTTTGCTGTATGGAACATGACACATTTGAATACATTTGATTTATAGATGATGTATCTCTTCAGAAAAACTTTTTTCCATGACTATTCTCTAAATTACGAGGGACTAGTTCTTAGATCCCCAATGATATGCTTACTCAACTCCCAGCCCGAAAAGAACCGAATGGGTTCATTTCTGAGGTCAAATCTAGGACTTTCTGTACAGGGAATCCATGGGAATCCTGCAATGAGGGTGGAGCTTGAAATTCTAAATGTTTGATTATTCAAGCAGATTGTTGTTCCCTTGACCTTGTTTCATGGAACCACATTGGGCCATTTTGTGGGACCGTTTGATACAAAGCATTATATCTTTGAACAACATCTATGCGTCATGTCCCAAATTTTGACCCATACCCCAGCGATGCTGAAGATTCTTCTCAGCAGCAGCTGTCCTTTTGGGCACCACTTGAGCAGTGTTCAAGACCTGTTGGTTGATGGATGTAGTGGGTTGTACTACCCCAATAGCTGGATGGTTTATAAGGGAACATCCTATAAAAATGGATGATTTATGATGATTTGGGGGTACCCCCATTTCAGGAAAACCTCCAATATATTGGAGATGATCAAAATTCGGGAATCCCTATGAATCAACCAATATGTCATGGACATGATGAATTGGCGTCGTAACCGGTGGTTTTTTCGTTGACCCCAAGGCATTTCTGGAAGTTCACCAAGCTCACCAGCTGACCGAGACAGTGACACAGCTTCAGAGTCGTCTTCCCATTCCCGGCAAGGCCGCGCCTCCGCGGTGCGTTGCGGTGATTGTCTGTTTTTATGGGCCCCGAAATCGATGGTTTCTCCATGGTTTATCATTATCATACCATATGGGTATGGGTCAATACCTATTAATACCATTTTTAGTGGGATGAACATCCATTTACCAGTTATTTGGGGTTCACTAGGGTACCAAGGGTTTTGACTCATACCCATATCATACCTATCTATTGCCAAAAAAGGGGGGTTGATCCCAATTTTAATAAACCACATGGTTAGATGCACATCCAAGTCAGACATCGTCAAAGCATGTGGGATTTGTTGATCTTAGTCACAATTTGTTCATATGCCTGGGCCTTTTTAGTAGAGAAACGTGTCCTTCCTTTGCTGTCTTTCTCTGCAGGGTCCCATCGCGCAAATGTAGAAGGCCAATGATTTGGTGAGATTTGAAAGGCCAAAGATTTCCATTGAGTTTGGTTTTGGCCATAGGCCATATATATATAATATATATATATATTATATATATTATGTATGTAATATGTATATATGTATGTAATGTAAATGTAAACGTAAACGTAAACGTAAATGTAAATGCAATGCAATGTAATGTAATGTATGGTATGGTATGGTATGTATGTATACTGAGTATCTAGTGACATTTTTTCCGACCCAGGCACGGAAAAAAGGCTTCGAAAGAAGAGGAAGAAAATTCACCTGCGAAAAATGAATGAACAGATCCCTGGCTTGGTGTACATACAGGGTACCCTGTGGACACATGGACTGTTGCCCCAAAAAAAATACAAGAGGGGTTGCAGGACTAAGGTGAAATAATGTAACGTTGCTGAGTTTAACTGAAGTAGGGATATGACCCGTTAAGAACGGTTTTATATTGACTTGGTTCACTGGAAGTGCCTGGGATGCCATTTTGGACCTGTCTGGTACTCAGGGGTGACCGAGCCAATGAAAAGCGGTTGATCAGGGACTGCAGACCATCCCATTTTAGCGTATTTGATGTTTTACCGTTAATTATACTATGTATATCCAGAGCATTGTTGGTTACATACTTATTTAATTCCCCTATGCTACATGTATGCTGTACATGCCCGTACTTGTTCTTGTTTGGGTAAATGTTTGTGAATCATCCAGTACCACGGAGCATACTTGGAAAATCTTGGATGGATACTTTAGTATTTGAATATTTTGCAGTGCATGCTTTTTTCTTAACTCTCCAGCTGAAACCTTTAAAGTTGCAGGGTATCTAAGATTGGCCATGTTTTCTCCTTGCGAAAAAAACGTAGTCCAAGGAGCCTGTCAAAAGTCTGGCCGGAACGCCCAGATGGACTCAGGGGGATGGACGGGGCCTTGCCGCCAATCATTGGCATCCTGGACATGGATGGGTTTGTGATAGGATTTACCTTCTGGTAAACGTTTACATAACGGAAAATCACCATTTTCAACAGATAAATCGATCATTAAATGGCCATTTTCAATAGCTATGTTAGTTTACCAAAGGGATCCAAAGGGTATAAACATCTATAACTATCTAGATTAGTCCAATAGTACTGACTATCATTGGACTAATCCTATGATAGTCACATAATAGAATTTAAATGTGATTGTAAGATCTTGTCATCAACAATTAATTGATGTTTTTTGTGGACTCGTGGACGGTCCAAAGTCTGTTTTTTCTGTTTGTTCCAGGGGATTTGTGGACTCGACCGAGGTCAGGGCAGATGCCAAATTATGATCTCATGGTGCCACATTTCCAAGAAACAGGTGCGCACATCGGCGCGATGAGTCGATGAGGATCCCCTCGAGTTGACACATTTGACAATAGAAGGACCTCCATGGACCTCCCCAATCCAGTTGCAACTTGGTTCATGACAGCTTCATCCCACTTAGCAACTTATAGCCCCACAAGTGGATTCACCTGGATTAACCCGGATTAGTCAGACCACTTTAAAAAAAAGCATGTCACCTTCGATGCGTGGCTTCCCGGGGTATACAATCGCAGGTCCCAAGACGATTGTCCGTTCGTTGGCATCACTCCTGAAGCAGTGGAATCTGGAGTATCCGTCGAACGTTTGTTGCATCCTGGCGAGTCGTCACGTCCTGTATAAAGCCACGAAAAAAAAAATATATATATATCACATGCTGCGAGATGTGTATAGTGTTAACTATGTTTTCTTGAGATGTTTGTTGAAACGGTCCAAACATAGATGTGTTAACGTTTGCCATGGATTCCATGTTTCTTTTTGCTGTGTAATTCTGTTGTATGCTGTATGCATGTTAATATAATCATGTTTTTTGCTTCCCAAACTTGCAACTGCAATCACTGTGTGGGGTAAGATATGGAGGTTTCCTGAAAATGGTGGTACCCAAAATGGATGGTTTATAGTGGAAAATCCCATTAAAATGGATGATTTGGGGGTAACCCTATTTCAGGAAACCTCCATATGTTCTTCTCTGAATATCTCTGAATCACTTTGATGGGCCATGCCACACGCCTTTGCATGAATGAAAGCACCAGCTTCTTTGTTGACAACTCTCATTTTCCAAAGCAAACACCTAGGTTTTCTATGGTTTTCTGAGAATGTCTAAAGTATGTCCACATACTTCATGCAAGCTATCATGGTTTTCAGATGTTTTCAGCTTGTCAAATTTCTGCAGAGATTTCATTCAGATTTCCAGTTGAGTCGACCGCCTCATTGAGCCTGGCGAGAACTTCCAGTTGATTGGGGGGTCAGTACTACCCTCTGATTAGTGGGGGTTATCATAGTCATTATATAAATAACCATGATGCATAATCCATGATTGGAATATCCTCATAATCCATGAATAATCCATAAATAATATGAATATCCATGATGAAGATTCCTATGATTCCTATGCACCGACACTAGGTAAGATATTTATAGAACTTGTCCACGTATGTCCACGTATTCATTTCTGACCATTGACTGCCGCGGCTGTTTTAGGTAGATATCACGCAGTGACCAGCCTCGTGGTGTATTTATTGACTTGTGCACCTGGGCTAAAAAACTGCCCCAAGGGCGTGAAGACCGGTGCTGAGGGAACTGGGCTGGGAGCTAATGATAGCTATGGATAGCTATAGTAGTATCATGTAGCATCCATATTCCCACATGGAGTTTCTCAACCACATGATACTGTACTGTATGTACCTGTAGTGCATGGACTATATTTCTTGAATCTGTCTGAATCTGCAGAGAAAACTGTCCGAGTATGTTGGAATACTAAAACTATCTAAAAATATGTTTGTGTTCCTTCGCTCATGTGAATGGAGGCTTAAATGGGGAAACCATGGAACAAAATGGGGGTTTTCCATTGCCATGTTTGATTACGGGAAGGTACAGGTAACCCAAAGATTGTTTTTTTGTTAAATGGCATGGGATGGTATGAGTCAGAATTGGAAACTCTCGAAACCCAATTTTATACAGAAGTAGGTTCGAAAAATATTTGGCACTACCCAAGTAGTGTGGATACATTTGACGATGATCCTCAGTAGGGGGACGTAGGAACTCACAGAATTGGTGATTCTTAAAATTGATGACCATGACTTAGTATAGGTTAACCATGGTTAACCCATGATGACTTGGGGATTTCCCATTTCTAGGTCAATCTTAGATGGGTACAAACTAATCCTAACTAGTCTTTTGGTATCAATGGGATTATCTAATCAGCTAAGAGTTTAATTTTTTGCAGTGTATCTAAGATTGGCACTGAAATCAGCACGTAGGGTGGAAGAAAAATTTCGAGCCATGGCAGCCATACCATACCCTGATCTTCTACCTTTGACAGGTGAAAGAGGGGCAATATCAATAACCCAACTGGCGAAATGTTCAGACTTGACACGTATGATGCCCTAGCCGCGCCCCTGTTCTGCCCATGTTCACATGGATCTAAACAGATGTAGCTTTCAAATGATCCAGAGATATCCAGAATTGATTTCGGGGGATATGCAAGAACAACCATTGATTGAAATGATAGTGAAAACAGTAGAGGTGTCCCAATATTTCCCTTCTACCCAGGGTTCAGAGTTCCAGCGATGCCCAGGAGCTTCGCTGCAAGTGTCAAGCCTCTTGGTTCCTCGGCGTGACATGAAAGCCTGAGACTTCGAAGTGGATAGATAGCTCGGAAGTGGATACCTTGGATTTATGACCTCACTTTCCTGTCCTCATGATATCTAGAAATGCCATGAAATTGTGATAATTCTGCGGTTTCCATCTGAAGCCCATCTGAAGCCCATCTGCAAAGGATACCATCACCCTTTAGTGATGGATTTTCACCCCCTTTTTTGTGATGGTTTTCCAAAAGTCCAAGTCCGACTTCGCCCAAGGCGACCCAAAGATGACTGGCAATGTTCGCACTGCAAGATGTTGCTTTCAAAGGCCGGACTCCGGGAACTATTCCGTGACAGAAAAAGGGGCCCCAGGTCGTGACTGGCAATTCCTCCAAGTTGTTAGAGGGAGGATGTTTAAAGCAGAGATATGGTGTCTTAATTTGTTTAGATGCCATATGAAAGCATCATGTATACTATAGATAAGTATAGTTACTTCGAAAACGATAAAAAAAGGAACTTACCACTATGATTTAGAAGGGTTTGACTGTTCAATCTTTTTGGGGGTGGCCAAAAATCAATTCATGTTTTTTTCGTCCAAAATGATCACATTTGCTGAGCTGCTGACTTCACCATCGACAGGAAGATCAGCAGTGTTCCTTTTGTGCCTTCGATAGATCCTTCGATGAGGACCATGAGGAAGAGGTGCAGAAAGTCGGGGGTCGTCCCGTGACTTTCGCGGATGCGTGGCCCAAATCTTTTGGGAAGTGACATGAAACGGAAATTTGAACCCCTGATGAATAAAGCCTGACTGTTATTTGGAGGGCTTGTATACCCCAAGAACAATTTTCAAAATGATACAGTATCAAAGTTGGTAACCGCCCCCCATTTGATAAACTGAATGTTTAGTAATCCTGACCTAATACTATGGGTCAAAACCCTGGTACTTTGGTTTTCACGCCAACATATGAAATGGATATTCACCCGTCCAAGATTCGATATGGTATAATAAAGGTTTTGACCCATCCCCATAGTCTATAGTTGTAGTCTATGCTTGGCTGTTGAGGCAACTGTTCATATTGGTGAGTGCAGATATACAAGTGTGGAGTAGATATGTTCAGACATTCGAAGTTGCTTCGGGCCCAAGTCCCAGCCAACTATTTGATCGCGGCAAAGGGGACGCAAAGGGCGTTCAGGTCTATTCGCATTGGATTATGTTCAACGTCATCATCACCATCATCACAATCATCATCATCATCATCATCATCATCATCATCATCATCATCATCATCACCACCCGCACTGCAGCCGTCGTCATCGTCATTTAGTATACTTACTATGCGTGATTATAATTGATTATATATATATATATGTGTGTGTGTCATGTATGCATACGCTGATGGCAAACCAGTTGTTTGCAAAACCTCCATCATTCCAATCACGTTGCATAGTCTTATCTGATTATTGTAATCTTCTGTGACACACTTTTTGCAAATTCTCCATTTCACCCAACTTCTGGTTTACAAGTAAGAGGATGTTGCCATTAATTAGATGGCATATGAAGATTCAATATCTATCCAAGTTTCACATGGGGATGTGTCAAGAATACCAACAGCTAAGAAAGCATGGATTGATTCTATATATACAGATGACCAATGTTGTGGTCCCATGGTGCCCTCATTTTGACCGATCCCCAACAGCTTTGGGTGCACCTTCAAAGGGCCATTTTGAATGTGCACCATTGGGATTTTCCCAATGGCTTGGGTATTATCTGGATTGGCTGGGGTAAAGTGTTTTTTCCCAAGCCATTGGGATTTCGGATGCCCTATTTTCAGACATTTTCAGACGAAGCCACGAAGAAATTCGCTGCCTCAGGGACTGCAGGACCATCAAGGCGGGCAGTGGGCCCGGCGGGTGGAGAGGAGGGCTGCGGAGATTGATTTTCTTCCGGAACCAACAGCTGCGTACATCAGCTGTGTATTTTTCCCCACCTGCCACGTGAGGGTCTCTAGATTTGAACAAAGGTGCAACTACTTCTTCTTCTCCTTCTTCCTCTTCCTGAACCCTAGCGCGAGCTCCGGATGCAGTGGGCTGCGCCTGGACCCGAACTCTACATCGTGAGCTCAGGATGCAGTGGGCCGCGCCTGGACTCGAACTCTACATCTCGAGGGACCCGAACTCCATATGGTGAGCTCCGGATGCAGTGGGCCACGCCTGGACCCGAACACATGCCAGAGAATGCCAGATAGACTGCCAAACAGAATGTCAGAACATATGCCAGACAGAATGCCAGACTGAATGTCAGACTGACAGAATGTCAGAATAGATGCCAGATAGAATGTCAGAATGGATGCCTGAAAAGGTGCCAGATAGAATGTCAGAATCGATGCAAGATAGAATGCCAGAATGAATGCCTGAAAAGATGCCAGATAGAATGTCAGAATAGATGCCAGAAAGAATGTCTCAATAGATGCCAGATAGAATCCTAAAATGAATGTCCGAATATTTGCCAGAAAGTCAGAAAGTATGCCAGAATAGATGCCAGATAGAATGTCAGAGTATATGTCAGAATGAATGTCAGATAGAATTTCAGAATATATGCCATATATACTTCCAGATGGTCAGAAACTATGTCAGAATGTTTGTCAGGGTGGGGTTTACTCAAAGACAGTATTTTGTTATCGATGCATTAAGTAATCAGACCGGTAGATTTTAAATATATAAGATACATTTCTTGCGTTATTCGAACGGTTCAAAATTATTTAACCTAGATTTGGATGGTATTCAAAAAGTGACTGATTGGGTGAGTCCTTTGTATCCTAATTTTGATATAGCCAGATGTGGATAAAAATGCTAAGCATGGCGCCATCTGCAGTGGTGACTAAAAATTCCGGAGAGTTTATCCTGGTGGATTTGTGGGAATCGGGATGAGTGACAATGGATTAAAGTTGATTAAAGATTTACCCTCTGGTAAATAAACAGTTGGACCCTGAGAATCACCATTTTTTTAATGGAAACTAGTCTTCCAACCCCGATGACTGCCAGGGTCTATGTTAATTTACCAGAGGGTAATTGTCATTTTCTCTGACCTCTCATGTTCCATGGATGAAATCGCGCCCAACGTCCAGTGATTCGCATCAATGGATGGAAGAAAAAGACCATCCTTTGGTCCCACAGCCCAAGCAGGGGTCCCTTCTACACAGTTTCTATATGTTTCTATCAGTTTCCGTTTGTTTGGCTGTCAACATCAACTTGTTGTGAGAAAAAAGTGTCCAAACCATAGCGAGATCCTCCAAACAGCGATGTGAATGCTAACAAAAAAAAACGCTTCGTCCAGTTTGATCAAATGAGTTGAAATGAGAGGTCTGGAAGATCCACTTCTGTACGCATTTTAAGAAAAGCTACACATGATGATTTTCTTTGGCATGACAAGTGCTGGGACGAGGGGCCCATGGGACCATGGGATGCACGCGGCGGCATGGGACAGGACATCTAGCTTTCAAACATCATTTGGATCATCTAGTCATTTGCCCCCAAGTGTCTGATCTTTACATGTAATGATTGGTCCAGTAATGATGCTACAATCATTGGAACCACTTGGGGGCACAGTAATCTTTGGAACTGATCATGTTGGGACAATAATCATTGGAACCACTCTGCTTCAGTTTCGACTTCAAAATCTACCAGTTTATGGACTATGTTGGGAAATCTAGCATTCCCGCTTCTAATGCACAGTAAGGACAAGGGTAGAAACCGGCATGGCTTGGGAGAAGCGACCCAAGTCTGCGTCTATGTCTATGTCAAGTCCCGCGTCTATGTGGGTTTGGATAATTATATAATCAAATTACCTAATATAAATCCAAAGCTCCTCTCCTACATGTTTGGATCCCAAATCAATTTTTTCATTGTTTAAGTTACAATTTGGGCTGGGTCAGACGGTCAAACCCACTATGTTCATCTATTTTCCCTATTCAGGTGGCCATAGGTTGGACTGAAACATGTGTTGCTTAAATAAGTTTAAATCATCATTCTGACTGGGTGAATAGATCGACGGCTTCCCCCATGCATGATTTAGCTTCTCCATAGTGGTCGACAGTCTAACATGGTGTCACTGGCAGGGTGCTTTGTTCCATATGTTTCCCGATGTTTACCTACTGGTAATTGAAAATTGTGCTATTGCACATGGCCATTTATGCCCATTTAGTTCGTTGAATTACCTAGCACAACAATGATTTTCCACTTCGCAAACTGTTAGTTTACCAGAGGGTATCAGACAATCATCATTAAACAAGTAGAATTAATAGGTAATATATATATATATATCATTATTAAAAACATTATTTCTATCGGCCATGGCTTCCATAGCTATGTAACAAATAACCTGAGGGTGTAGATCATGATATCACATGGATATCCGCACAACAAATCCCTACAGAATCCATAGTTCTTGGTTAATTCCACCATGAATGTACAGTAAATCATGTACATTTATTTACATTCATTTACCTTCTGGTAAACGTTTACATAACTATGGACAAAGCATGGAACACCATTATTTTAATAGGTAAGTCATCTATAAATGGCCCATTGACCTTTTGTTCAACAACGCCCTCTTCGGGTCTCGCCAAATCCGCCCAAAACAAGTTTCATCGCCAGGATGGCCCTTGAGTCTCTGAGCGATGCTCTGGTGAAATGACTTAAACGGTTACCCTCTGGTTATTTAATATGGGTATGGATCAATACCTATTAATACCATTTTTAGGGGGATGAACATCCATTTACCAGCTATTTTGATGTTCACCAGGGGTACAAGGTTTTGACACACTGCCATATAGCCATGGAAGCCATGGCCCATAGAAATAGATGATTTTCCCAGCGTTTGACACCTCCATTTATAAGGGTTAACTTCTTATTAACCATCATTAACATTAACCATAATATATGGGATGTCATCCTTCCCATTGACTTTCATATTCTTCAGAGGGGTAGGTATACCACCAACCAGTTATGTGATGTTAAAAGATGTACTGGAATGTTCTGGATAGTTCTGGGATACAGACATATTGAGCATCAGCGATGAGCTGATTGAATCCGAAGAAATCCCGGTGCCGCAAGTCTTGCAATGCGCAATACGCAATACGCAAGACCTTGCATCCCAAGTTCAAGCGGCAAAGTAGGCCGGCAATTTGTGCCCCTTCACTGTGCGAAATCACACTGATTTTCCAGGCGGCAAGATGTCGGACCCCTGGTTTGCGAGGTGAGTGATGACGTTGTGTCACAGTTGGACATGCACAACCCAATGGAACTTTCTTAAGACCTTTTTGTGGAAGCAGACTTTCTCAGACCCCAAGAGTCAATATATAGACCTCGCTTACATCTTTTCTGAGTGCATGAAGTCCGTGAATTCGACGGGTGCGCAACTAGACCTGGATAGCATGGATAGCATGAATAGGATCGCTTATCATTGGCTACAACATGTGAGTAACATGTGTATATATCCTGAGTTGGTCCTACCCCTATAATGGCTTTTTCCTGTTGTTATCTCCAGGTTTGATGGTGGATTTTGTTTGTTTTGCGCACCCACTTTTGTGGGCATGGGTCACTCATGGGGGTATCCCATCGAAGACTAGTGGAAGGAGCGATTCAGAGCGGTACCCATATTCCCATCATATTCCCTACAAAGCATGGGGAGCCACTATGAGCTACAAAGAGTTTCCCAACAACGTGATATGAAAATCTCATGTTAGATCATATGGATTATCACATCTTCATAGTTTTCAATCATTCCAATGGCCATAAAAGGCGGTGGGTACCCTGATGATTGATCCAAGCCACTGGTATGGCTCAACAGAAAACTTTCCACCCAAAAGGGATGGTGGATAACGTTCAAGAGACCAAGATGGTCAATTTTCCATGATTCCCTTCCCCCTCATATTAAATAATGTCAACTCCGGATTAATAAACCATGGTTTATTAATTAGGAGGTACCCTTCCAATAGTCATAAGATGATACTTAAATGGTACCCTCCCAATTACCCTCTGGTAAACATGCAAATAGCTATTGAAAATGGCCATTGAAATAGTGAGTTTTCCCATGAAAAATGGTGGATCTTTCCAGTTCGCTATGTAAAGGTTTACCAGGGTTGACATTGTATGAATAGATCCTCGACGATCCACCAGAGTATTTTGGTTGGCTTTTGGGAGCTGGTTTTCTGTATAACTCACCATGAAAATGCTGGCTTAACCATCCAAAGAAAAACCATGAATCACAATTAAATTCCATTAAATCACAATTAAATCCGATTAAATCCGATTAAGTTACCATTAAATCCCATTAAATCATCATTAAATCACCATTAAATCCCATTAAATCACCAATTAAATCACAATTAAATCCCATTAAATCACCAATTAAATCACCATTAAATCCCATTAAATCACTATTAAATCATCATTGCATCCCAATTAAATCCCATTTAAATCACCATTAAATCCTACCAAATCCCATTAAATCCCATTAAATCACCATTAAATCCAATTAAATCATCATTAAACCCCATTAAATCATCATTAAATCCAATTAAATCACCATTAAATCCCATTAAATAATCATTAAATCCCATTAACTCACCATTAAAACAAATTAAATTTCCATTAAATCCCATCAAATCAGTATTAAATCACAATTAACTATTAAATTACCATCAAATCCCATTAAATCGCTATTAAATCACCATAAAATCCCAATTAAATCCTATTGAACCACCATCAAATCCAATTAAATCACAATTAATTCCCATTTAAATCACCATTAAATCCTACCAAATCCCATTAAATCCCATTAAATCACCATTAAATCCAATTAAATCATCATTAAACCCCATTAAATCATCATTAAATCCAATTAAATCACCATTAAATCCCATTAAATAATCATTAAATCCCATTAACTCACCATTAAAACAAATTAAATTTCCATTAAATCCCATCAAATCAGTATTAAATCACAATTAACTATTAAATTACCATCAAATCCCATTAAATCGCTATTAAATCACCATAAAATCCCAATTAAATCCTATTGAACCACCATCAAATCCAATTAAATCACAATTAAATCCCAATTAAATCCAATTAAATCACCATTAAATCCCATTAAATCCCATTAAATCCCAATAAATCACAATTAAATCACCATTGAATTCCATTAAATCCTATTAAATGTCATCAAATCACCATTAAATCCAATTATATAAATCATATTAAATCACAATTAACTCCCATTGAATCACCTTTAAAACCCATTACATCCCATTACCAATAAATTACCATTACTTCCTATTAAATCCCATTCAATCACCATTATATCCAATCAAATCACCATTAAATCCTATCAAATCCCATTAAATCCCATTAAATCACCATTAAATCCAGTAAATCACAATTAAATACCATTAAATCCCATTAAATCACCATTAAATCATCATTAAATCCTATCAAATCCCAGTAATTCCCATTAAATCACCCATTAAATCCTTTCAAATCCCATTAAAACCAATTAAATCACAATTAAATCCCATTGAATCATCATTAAATCCAATAAATCCCATTAAATCACCAGTAAATCCCATTAAATCACCATTCAATTCATTGAATCATCATTAAATCCCATTAAATCACCATTTAATCCAATTAAATCACCATTAAATCCCATTAAATCACCCATTGAATCCTATCAAATCACCATTAAATCCCATTAAATCACCATCAAATCCCATTAAATCACCATTAAATCCCATTAAATCCAATTAAATCACCGTTAAGTCCCATTAAATCATCATTAAATCATCATTAAATCCCATTAAATCACCATTAAATCACCAGGGTCCACTGTTGTTTCTCAGTGAAAAAAGCCACGTCTGTTTCAGAGCCATAACCGCCCGCCCTGCTGATTCTCCGATGCCCAGTGTGCCTAGCGTGCCGACTGTAAGAATGAACATGGGGGTAGAAAGTAACCCAATGATTAAAATCTATGAGTCATGGGTAAGTTTCTATGATCGCTTTGCTGCCGAGTTTGTCTGAAAATGGTGTTACTCACAAACTGGCCGGTTAAACACACATTCAATTTTCCCATGTATATACTAGTGGTTAATACCCATAATTGTTGGTTTACATCCCATTATATCATAATAATATGCTTACTGAATGCCCATCTGGTTGGTGGCTTGGACCATTTTTTATTTTCCATAATAATATATGGGATAATCATCCCAACTGACTAATATTTTTCAAGATGGTTAAAACCACCAACCAGTATATATAAATTAGAATTCAGAAATAGATCACAAATAGGCCACACATTCTTTTTTTCGTAAAATAATGGATAATATAAAAATAACCTACAATCTATGGATGAATGGATGATACATATTCATATACATATCATATGTATGTATATATATATACATACGTGTATGTATAGCAACCATGACATGGGGGGACCATGGGGATGATATCAGGATATACAACCAAGAATCTGGAGATATATCACCGACAATCGAACGTTTGAATGTCCTGCGCTCCTTACAAGAGCTGTCCGTTAGTAGATTTATATGTATTGTCAGTTGCGCATGATAGACTCTGTTTGAATCTAAATAAAACATATAGCTAATCCCATCCCCAAGAAAAATGCTGAACATGGGATTTACGATGAATTACGCATATTTGGGACCATAGAAAGGGAGTGTTTAATACTGGGGGGAATGGGATGACACTCTCCTTAACACGTTTACATACGTAAATATGGAAAAACCACCATGAATGTAAACCATTTTCCAAACGGCTGTCCCCATGGGGGTTTCCACATGTTTTCTATTAAATTAATCCCTACTATTATCATTGTTTTGATTATGATTATACCAATTATATCCCAATGTTATTAATGTTAATATTATCATCCATAAACATTATATAATATCCCATGATTAGAATTATTTTACCACAAACACTACATGTAATTACTATTTCATAATAACATGGTACCGCTTGTACTGATCCCTTTTTCCATGTTTACCCCAGAGTACAAACAAGAAACAACACGTTTACTCCAGGGTATCATTTGATGTTCTGTCAGCCAGCTGGTTGCCACTCCGCGACGTTTACCGCAATCGCTTCGTGCGATCACGAAGAAATTTGGGATCCGCGAAGGGGATGAAGTGCCAAACATGGGGATATATTTTGGGGATATGATTGAGAAATATTGGTTGATTGGTTATGAAATAAGGGGTTATACTTCTTTGGTTGATAGTGATAGTGAATGATAGGGATAGCTATATAATATGATCTTGAAAGGATCTATACTTATGGTATAGATGGCCCATGAAATTAATTATATAACTAGATGATTATATGAATTATGATTCACCTAGAAATAATTCAGAAATGATTATAAATGATTTATAAATGGTGGATTAAACCAAGAACTATGTGGATTTATCAGAGGAGATAATTTACTGCATCTATACCCTCTGTCCATTAAACATAGCTATGCAAAACGGGCCATTTATATATGATTTATGTACCTATTAAGATCATTGTTGTTTCCATAGTCATTCTTGTTTTGCCAGAAGGTAGATGATCTATATTCATGGTGGATTTAATCAAGAACTATATAGATTTACAGGGACATGATGGAAATATCATGGGATATAGTGATCTATACCATCTGGTTGTTTGACATACAGTACCTATAGAACATGTCCCATAGAAATTATATATATAATATGATTTATAATGATGTACCTGGCTATAAAATGGAAATTTTCCAGTTCGCTACGATAAATAACCAGAGGACAACAAATAAAACAGATGGGTGTGTCTAAACATGTGGTAGGATACCCCTGAATTGCAATATTCATAGGCAAAATGATAATTGACCAGCGGATCTAGGGGTACCCTATATTCAGGCGAACCCATATTCTGTGTTTGTTTGCACACGTTGGGAAATCTCCCACTATCCAGTGGTTGTGATAAGGTTTTCCATTTTCTGTTTGCCAAAAGGTAGCCAAAAAGCATATATATTTGATTAAGTTCAAATAATTCATCAGTCAACCACTTCTGTGGGCGCTTTAAATGTAGGTGTACATGGTATCAATTATATCCCATCATACCACAATTGATTGCATGGCAAATATCCCACCCCCTGCTGCGCATGCTTTTTGCATGTTCGCTGCCTCTGTTGGTGCATTCTACTCTCATTTGACTGATTTGACATCGGAAGCTGTTGAGGCTGACACACAGCTAGTCCTTTTCTGCGCAGGTTGATACATAAAACGGCTCATGGTTTGGAATTGTAGACTTATGTACATATAATATGTTTATATACACACATATACGTATACCTGCACACATAGCTAGCTAGATACATATAACATGAATGTATAGATACATATTTTGTCAAGAGATTCCAAAACCATACGAGAGGATGCTGATACTGAGTGGCTACCAGCAGTGCATCCCAACAATTCTTCACCAGACAGGCAGCGACTAGAATAACTTGGAAACAACTTGAGAATCATCATGAAAATTCCCCAGATACACTGTAGAGAAGTGGATTGGTTAGATATTTTGTCCAAAAGATTGACATGTTTGACCTTGCCTTTTCAATTCGTTCATCTTCCAGTGCCCATTGTGGGCCTCGCACTTGGAAGGCTGGGGCGCGCTTTTCTAAGCTGGTGGGATGGAACAAGTCTATCACCTGGCGCCCAAGATATGGGATGACGATGACGGAACCTGAAGAAAGCCATGTGAGTTATGCTTTGGTGAACTAACATAGCTATTGAAAATGACCATAGAAATAGTGGATTTTCCCATTAAAAATTGTGATTTTCCATTGCTATGTTAGTTCACCAGAGGGTATGCTTTGGTGCAATATTCATACTGACATGGGTGACATGGCCGAGTGAAAAAGCGCTTCCGGGAAGGTCCGGCATCAGTGGACACTAACCCGTCCCACTCACCAACCATTTGGGGGTCATACCCATTGCTTCAGCGTTTCATCCCACTAGAACCCACTAGTTCTTTTCCGCATTCAGTTATGCTACCATTTTGCTACCAACAATAATGATGATTTGCCTACCATTTGTGTATATCTGCTGTGTATAGGTATATAGAAAAACATATATATATATATAATATATAATATATATATAATATATAATATATATATAATATAATATATATATATATTCATATGTGACAAATTATATGTATATATAATATAAAGTAACTGACTCAGCAATTCTCGGCGCATTGAAATGCTGAACACATATACTTGGAGGCTTGATTTCCAGATTGGAAATTTCTTTGAAATCAAGTGATTTCTAGTCGGTTTATTTCCATCCTACACAAGTGAGATGATGATCCCCTATGTTGTTTTCGGGGTCAGGTGAAACGTTCAACCTCTTACCCTCTGGTGGGGAAATCATCGAAGCAATTGGGTGATTTTCCATTGCCATATTTGATTACCAGATGGTAAATATATTTACTTTGACATGGAGGCTTCCATAAATTGGGGTATTTCCAATAGCTGGTTGGTTTATAAGGGAAAAATACATGACAAATCATGAAAATAAATGGATGAGACCTGGGGGTACCCCCATGACGTCATGGGAAAGCTCCAGATGTTCCGCAGAAAATCCGTAGGCAAATGATGCGATCAGTGAAGAAGTTCTGGGAACCGACCAGTTGGAACAAGAAGAAGCTGAACAGGCCGCTTAGTTCGCCCTGTCTGCTGAACTGTTCAAAATATTGTATGTACAAGTGAGTGAATGTCTATATAAGTTGCATACTTTGCATACTCTTCATTGGTTAGGGCTGATAGAGGTAGATGTTCCTCCAGATGGTCCTTTTTGGTAGTCATAGTGGTCCTTTTCAAAGTGTCCATTTCAAGGTCCATTTCTGTGAGACGCCAGTCCATGAGATGTCCATATCTGGCTCTGCTTCTTTTATTATAGGGAAAGATACACTAAAGATATGTGTTTTCATATGATACACTATAAATATGTGCTAATATTAGTGTATATGTATAGTATATTATATATATATAAATTATTATTGCTATATTATTAGTGTATATGTATTAGTGTATATGTATAGTATAAATATGTGCTATTTTTAGTGTATGATACATATACCTATTAATTCCATTAGTGGGAAACTGATCCCTTTTACAGGAAAGAGATGATCCCGACGGATGAGCCACGAACAATTTTTCATGGGGATTCAACCCAATCGGGGAGTGGTTGAATTTCCATGGATAACTCGGCTTCAAAAAAGCATCCGGATAGTAATCTTATCACATGTACATAATTCTACAGATATATATATAGTATACAGTATGCAGTATATGCATACATTGCATACATCCCCATATATGTATATAGACTATATAGATATAGAGATTTATATTGTACAGTATACATGACTGATAGGTTTGCTGCACTCAGCTGGTTTTGCAGGCTATCTTGGGGCATCAGCTTTCTAGTCTTGGCGTCCCTTGGATTTGCGGACCCTGCCGGGGGGGGGGTCCTGGTGTGGTAAATCAACAGGGAGGTCCACGTTTACGATAGCTAACGTTGGTTGATCTAAGTAGATGAAGTAGGGCCAGTAGGGTTTATGAATGTTTATTATATAATATCTATTTATATATATATATACACATTTGGTATAGTACTTCATCGCCAGAATTACTATTTTAGATTGATTGTTCTTTTGTTTAGCACCTATTCCGAATCATGATGGACTTCAGCCAGCTGGCACCGAGGAAATGGCTCTGGGACGATGAGCAGCAAAACCCGTGCCGAACCCAGTGGCGATTTTCGCGTTTTTTTTTCCGTGAGAGTTTGGTTGAAGACATTGGCAAAGAATGGCTTAACCGAGAAACATTGGATATTTGATGGGCTATATAGCCTAACCAACTTGAAATGACATGTGGGTGTGTATCTAAAACTGGTGTATACCGGTATACCTATAAAATGGCTGCTTTATTCAGGAAAAATGATGATGAAGCAGTGGATGGAATGATGTATCCTATAATCTATAGCAGACAAACCCAATGACTTCAAAATCCAAACTTGGACAATTAATCCCTTCCACCCAAAAACACAACCCTAAAACATATGGTGTTGGATCATGACATGACATGATATGCATGACATACGTAGGTACGTACGTACATAGATACATAATGGTACATAGATAGATACATAGATGTTTGCTGATTACCCTCCGGTAAACTCACATAGCTATTGAAAATGGCCCATTTATAGTTGATTTACCCAATAAAGATGGTGATTCTCCATAGTTATGTAAACGTTTACCAGAGGGTAAACCTATGGTTTTCCTATGGTTTTCCTATGGTTTTCCTATGGTTTTCCCATTAAAACCTATGGTTTTCCTATGGTTTTCCTATGGTTTTCCCATTAAAAGCTCCATTTTCCTATGGTTTTCCTATGGTTTTCCTATTGTTTTCCCATTAAATTTTCCTACCTCCTATGGTTTTCCTATGGTTTTCCTATGGTTTTCCTATGGTTTTTTTCATTTTCCTATGGTTTTCCTATGGTTTTCCTATGGTTTTCCCATTTTTCCTATGGTTTTCCTATGGTTTTCCTATGGTTTTCCTATGGTTTTCCCATTAAAACCTCCATTTTCCTATGGTTTTCCTATGGTTTTCCTATGGTTTTCCCATTAAAACCTCCATTTTCCTATTGGTTTTCCTATGGTTTTCCTATTAAAAGCTCCATTTTCCTATGGTTTTCCTATGGTTTTCCTATGGTTTTCCTATTGTTTTCCTATGGTTTTCCTATGGTTTTCCCATTAAAACCTCCATTTTCCTATGGTTTTCCTATGGTTTTCCCATTAAAACCTCCATTTTCCTATGGTTTTCCTATGGTTTTCCTATGGTTTTCCCATTAAAACCTCCATTTTCCTATGGCTTTCCTATGGTTTTCCTATAGTTTTCCCATTAAAAGCTCCATTTTCCTATGGTTTTCCTATGGTTTTCCCATTAAAACCTCCATTTTCCTATGGTTTTCCTATGGTTTTCCTATGGTTTTCCTATGGTTTTCCCATTAAAACCTCCATTTTCCTATGGCTTTCCTATGGTTTTCCTATAGTTTTCCCATTAAAAGCTCCATTTTCCTATGGCTAAACGTCCCTGGAAATTCTGCTCAGGAAATGGTTCCAGGAGGTGCCGACCATTCTGGGAGTGCCCCAGGCCGTCTCGACGTCTCGAAGATTTTCCCGGAAAGTCATGGATCGATTGGAGCATGAAACAAGGAAAAAAGAAAAGGATTAGTTGGTTAATGTTGAATGGTTAATGATGTTTAATGGTTAATGATGTTTAATGGTTAATGATGTTTAATGGTTAATGATGTTGAATGATGTTTAATGATGTTTAATTGGAGAGTCTTAAGCAATTCCAAGATTTTCATGATGTTTCATGGTTGTTTGGAAAAAATATAGTAGCCCACAAGCCATCGTTTATCACATTTGTCAATGGGATGGTTCATGATGGTTGCTATACATCCTGGCTGTGGGCTTGTCCAGAAATGGAGGAAGCCCGAGTAGATTGCCATGTTCCTGGAAAACATGATGATCAACCATTGTAAGGATATCCAATTTTCAGACAAACCCATGGTATTTTTTGCTTGGTTGGGAAACATCATGAATCATTCAGATTCGTTTTCTCAGTATGGATTTTTGGGAAGCCTTGTTTTTTTTATAATCGAAGTTCAGGATTTTTGGTGTTGAAGCAGCTGCACTCAGCTGGTTTCTTTCACGATGGCAATTCATGGCATATTAGTGGTGCTGGAGATTTCACTTGTGACACCGTGACACCAATGCCAGATGTGCTGAAGCAGATTTCAACTAGTCATGCTGATTTCGTGATGGCTGGCAAAGCAAGACATACTTCATGCAATCACTGCAGTTTGATACTGGAAACACGATCAACGTCTATATATTTGTAGCAGGAAGTCAAATAGGAGACATTCAAACAGGCTGTGATTCCAGCTGTGATTCTGCCAGAAGTGGCTCATCTATATCCTGCACAGGCTTTTTTCTATCCTTGAATATCCTTGAATAACACAACTCTTCAGCGCCAAGAAGCTTGACATCTTCCTGGCAGTTTCAGCCTCCATCTGTCACTAAAACCACTACTACCCTCTGGTTATGACCAACATAGCTATGGAAAATGGCCCATAAAAATAGATGGTTTACCTATTAAAAATGGTGATTTTCCATGGCTATGTTAGTCATAGCCAGATGGTACTAATGGTTGTAGGCTTTTAGAACAACCTACCACCGGGAAAATTGATGATTTCTTGGGAGATCTTAGCTCGCCCAGGCGCGCGAGCTTGCGTCGGGCTTCCCGACTTGGCCGACGGTGGGCCTTGGCCCAATGCCACGGGTCAGCGAATGATGGCGCAATGGTGCTCAATGATCATATGAGCTATGGTCAATACTCATGGTTAATAGCCATTAATAGGGGCTAGTCATCCAATGGTTCATAGGGATTTATAATAACCATTATAAGGATCCTTATTATGGATGGGATGACCATCAACCATATAGTGAGTATTGACCATGGCTCATATATATATATAATGGATGAAGGCAGGTCTAATATAAATGATGATCATATATATAATGGAATACAATGGATGATATATATATAATGACCAAAGTATGGTACTCTTGAGTCAAGATCTGTAATGGATGATTGAAATATATTTGGACCACTGGATCATGGCACCAATATGAACTAATCTTTGACGCCCAAATCGCGGTTTGTCTTGGGTTGCCGGCTCAGCTCTTGGTGCCACTGCGGCCCAAAATCGCATCATTTCAGATGTGGCTTTGTCTGGAAATTTGGTATGCCCAGAAATCTCATGGAGTATATCATGTTCCCCATCATTTGTTTTCTTAAATTGGTACACCCAATTTGGATACATGGATTTAGCATTCATTATAATTGCTTAATCGTTAGGCATGATTGGAAGCCTTAAATGATTGTCGTGGATTTTATGTTAAGTTATTCATAGTACACGTAACTTAGCATTATGGTTACTTCTCAGTAGTATTCAATAGTTAGTCAATAGTGTATAATAATAATATTCATAGATATTAACATTTAATAGATATCATATAATATAGTAAATCATTATGGTTTGCCACGGGTCCACAATGCATTTGGCCACGGGTAAAAAACGACGTCGTGTCGACGTCTACGCCGTTTTTCGCCCAGGTCCGACGACTGGGAGAAATGGAATGCAGCCATTGCACCCAAGGAGCAGCAGCTAGCGGGTGATCCAAGCCATGTCCGTCTACAATCGGGTAGATTCCGGTAGATAGATACATCGATTGGATATAGATAGGTTAAATATATCGTCGATGATATCGTCATCTAAGGAAAATCGAAGAAGGTCCTCTAGGCTAAATATATTAAAATATCTAATCTATACTAGATAGATGGGATATAGAATGGTATAGATAGGTAAAATGTAAATCTATGGATATAGATGATATCTAATCTTTATAGATAGCTATAGGTTAAAGATATTTATCCAGATAGATATCCTAATCTAAAAAAGATATCCAGATAACCAGATTATCTTTAACCATAAAGAATTTGGGATCAGACTGCGATGCCCCAAAGCTTTACTGAGATGGGACACGGTGATTCAGGTCTGGTGGTGAGCGCAGCTACGGGATCAATTTGGAATTGTCGGTTTGACAAATGTTGAAACTAGGGTCCACCAAAATATGATTCTGTTATATATTATTATTGTTATTTTATTTTTTTATTGCTATTACTATTATTAGTATTATTATTATTGTTTTCATTGTTATTATTATTGTTTTCATTGTTATTATCATTGTTATGATTGTTGTTGTTGTTATCATTATTGTTATTACTATTATTACTATGTATAGCTCTTATATTACATGTTAAATATATATATACATTGTTATATTATATAATATTATATAATAATTATTTTTTATATCATATTGTATTATATTATATTATATTTATATTACATTATATTTTATTATACTATATTATATATATAATTTATTTATATTATATTATATTATAGTATATTATATTTTATATTTATTATATATTAAATTATATATTATATATGTTATACATGTTATATATATTATATGTATTTTATATGGTATATTATATATATATTATATTTTATATATATATTATTTATATATTATATTATATATATAATATATATTATATATATTATATATATTATATATTATATTATATTTTATACTATATTATATATTAGATTACATATATTTTATATTATATATTTTATATTATATATTTTATATCATATATTTTATATTATATATAATATATTATATTGTATATATATATTTTATTATATACATATATGTACGTGATATATATTGTATTTGTGCTGGTTTTATCCACGTGTTTTCTTCGTGACATCGGATATCGTGTCATCTTTCCCACTGGGTTGATTACACCAACACCGACCAAGCACTAGACTTGGGAGTTGGACTCTCAACTTGTTTGAAGCATTTTGAAGTTGTGTCCCCAACTGTTTATTGCTTCAATCCCCATGTTTGGACTGAAGATGCATATTGAACAATCATATATTCCCTGTTTCGCAGAGAACATCATTGTTGTGAATCAAGCGTCTCAAAGCTTGGTCCTTTTCCTATTATGTGATCTATGTGCTCATGAAAAAACTGCCACTTTCGGGCCCCTTGGGGTAGCGCCCCTTTTGAGAGAAGCCCATTTTGGTGAGCAAAAGTCCAGCCTTTGCTAGTGACCTTCGCATTCAACTCTACTGGAAGATCAAGGACAACTAAATAGATCACAAACATAGATATCATATATATATATACACATATATATATATATATACATAAACAATCATAAACATATGTCTATACATAGAAATCCCAAAACCCATATTTTCCTATAATTCTCAGGTGCACTTCTGTGACGATTATGGCAATGGAACGCGGCAACGCTGACCGCATGGAGGTGGACACTGGCGCCGCTATCCCAGAGGAGTATCTTGGCTGAAAAGAACAGGTCAGGCCATTGGCCCCAATCCTTCACCAGCACCTTGACTTAGGCCCGACCACACTGACAACGACAATGAGAGTGAGTGGGTAGACATCCCCGAAGGGGATGCTGCGCCACAAACTCCCGTGGCAATGTCTGACGATGAGTGGGTAGACATCCCCGAATGGGATGCTGCGCCACAAACGCCACCTCAACTGACTGGGGTGTGGCTTGACGGAGTGGCTGTCCCTCACACTCCACCAGAATTGTTGTTGGCACCTCCAGAGCAGTTAGCTTTGCTCGCCCCGTGGACACCTCCCGGTCCACCACCGCAGACTCCGCCTGAGGCATATCTGCAGCGACGAGGAAGGGAGTTCCGCTGGCGATGGGGCTGTGCATGACATTTGTCACTAGCATCGCTTCGAGAAAAAAGACTTTTGCTTCAGTGCTCCATGACACGTAGTTAGAAACTTTAGAAACTAATGTTAATAAAAGGAAACCAAAACTAAAAGAACATTTCAAATATAATAAGATCTCGAAACTGGCTACTGCTTCAAATTCCCTGCCACTCAACACATGTCTGTCAATGTCTCGTCTGTGCGCATTTTCTCAAGGCTTGATAAGCTCAAAGTGACATATACTCTGCTTCGTGACACTTCCGACTTTGGCATGGCTGCTGTGGAGCTATCCTTCGCCGAAAGCTTCGGACATGAACTTGGAGAAAGAGATGGGGCGCTGACCTTTGAGGAAGCTTGTGTACAAGTTCAAGGGCAAAAACTCTTTGGTCCACTCATGAAGCCACTAAAAGGGGATCGTGCTCCAGGAGATCTTCGGCTCATTGACTTGCCTTGAGAGATATGTCTACCACAAGCGGCAAATGTGAACAATTCGTCGACATCATCCAAAATCATGTTTCTGAAGACCCTCTCAAGGTTGACCAAAGATTCTTGGATTCCACGCTCTATCCACTATGTGCACAAAGCAAGTACCGTGACCTGCCAGAACCTTTCTGCCTCAAAACAGAGCCGACTGTGCCCTACAGCATGCAATTTATCATTGTGCCAGCACATTTGCCCCCGGATCAGGAACACACGTACGTGGACATCTTCAAGCATGTCTATTTGCACAAGAACAAGGTATGGGCCAAAGACTTGATGACGCATTGCTTCGGCATTCCTGTGCGCTTCGAATGGGGTAGCCAGACTCGCTTGGCGTTGGCAGGCTTGAACTTCATGCTCGATCGCCTCGGTGGCATCCAGGTGCGTTTGTGGTCCATAGGTCCCAAATTTGAAAAAAAATGGCTCCGGATGCAAGTGCCCGTCAAGCAGGATATCAGTACATCCGTGACAATGGGCCTCGTTCCAACAACAGGAACCAGTTCATGGAATGGACAGACGATCAAATCCATACACCAGGTGGTCCCCTTGAAGGATGGCCGGAGGGCAAAGTGAAAGAGGCCCTCAACAACTACTACCGTGGTCGCCAAAATGCCAAAACTTTGGAGTACTGGCCCTTCACTTTGCGCTCCTTTGTCCCTTGGTTCCTGCATGATGTGATTGTCAAGATGATTCCAACCATGCGTCAACATGCTGTGACTTGGATTGGCAAAACAAGAGTTGGCAAATCCGTTGGCTCCAAGACCATGCTGTTTGCCCAATCTAGATTCGAGATTGATGAAGCTGGGCGATCTGATCTCGTTCCTTTGATTGTCACGGCCACGCACCTGGACTTCTTCAAGGCGGGGCCTTTGACCAAATTCAAGCCGGGCGTCTTTGACGATGGCTTGTTGCAAAAGATGGACGCATCCTTTCTGAAAGCCTTCCTCAATCCTGCTGCGCCTTGGCTGCACTTTTTGAATGTGTATCCAGGAGTTGTTTGGGTCGCATTGCCCTCTGTCTAGTTTCACGTCTAAGTATACCCTTGCTTGTGTGCGCATTCTGCCTTTTCGCAGGAAGAAGATGCCACCGTGTGGGCACGTTACTCTTCTGCTCAGTTTGATCAAGGAGCCGGGCGTCATGCATGTACTAACCCGTACAATGCGGAAGTGGATGAGAGCATCATCAAGGAGGCCCTGAAGAATGGCAAGACCATTTCCCGCAAGGATTTCCTTGACCTGATTGGTCCGTCCTTCGCAGGTGTTGAAGACCCAGAAGACATGAATGCGATCCTGGCCAGGACGCATCTCATTGTTTTGACAGATGCTGCTGTGTATTGGCGACTCGCACGCACAGACAAAGGAAATGTGGACTTCATCACCTGGCCTGCCAATGAGCCGCGGGATCTACTGGCCGAAGACCAGAAGGTCATCTTCCAGGAGTACAAACGAAACCTTGACGGTCATTGTCTTCCCCCAAGATTCCATGAAGACGCTATCTGGTCACAAGAGCTCATCGGCAAACTGCTGCGTGGCGAAGACATTCCACGTACCATCACTGTTCGCCAACAATCTCTCTTTGGTGCAGAAGCGTCTACAACGTATCATCCTCCCTCTCTCCTGCCGTCGACCGAGATGAAAGCCAAAGTGAAGCAGGAAAAGTCGGCGCAGTTCTTCAAAGCATTGAAGCGTTTGCCCCGGACATTCATCGATTTGAGTTCTCCTTCTCCTGTGAAGCGTCCTCGGCCTTCTTGCACTGGTCCGCCCAATCCTTCATTCCTGGGCATGCAAGACGACGAGTCGTTTCCCAACGTTGGTGAAGGAGATGACTTGGCAGCAGCGCTAGAGGAGGCAATGGAGAACATGCAGACGGACGATGCGTGAATCTGCTGAGGCAATAGATATGGTAGCGTCATGTGCAGCTTTAACATGGGTCAGGTGCATCCATGAACAATATCTCCAGAGCTTGCTTGGCCAGGAAAAAAGATTGTCTTCAAATTGTGCTGTGTTGCAGTCAAGTCGTTTCGAAAGTCTCACTGCTGTAGTCTGCTTTTACATGGTGCTTACTCTTCATTACATTGAAATCTTCCATGTCAAAGCATGCCCTTGTCTGCATTGTGCTGGCTGTCTGTCTCTTTACCTTTCCATTCGTATCTGTAGTTTGTGGCTCAAAAGGTGAAGCAGCTCTGGTTTCTCTTGTCCTCCTCATGGTGCGCAAGTTCAATCCATTCCCCGATCCCAAGCGTGGCAAAGGTAGGGCCGTGCTGAAACGCCCGGCGTATCAAAAAAACCAAGCTTGGAAGAAGGTTGCATATACTCGTGACAAGCTTGGCAAAGAGATTCGAGCTGATCGGCATTCGTGGAAACGATCCCTTCCCAATAGATTGAATTAGCCTCGTTTCTGACTATTAGTCAGATTCCTGGGAAGTAGACTATTTTTCAAAATCGTTAGTTTGAAGGTTGCCGAAATCGGCAAATTGTGCTGTGTATATTTTCTATTTTTCTTTGTGCCGATTTTGTGCATCGTGAAAACCAAAAATCTATAGATTTCCCAACCCTTGATTCTAACTATTAGTTTATTTTTTTTAACTATTAGTTAGATTTGGGCACCCTCCCATCCACAAAAGAGGGTCGAAAGTAGGACAGAGTTTCTATCAAAGTACGACCGTGTTTTTTTTATGGTTTTGCAAAACTACGATCAAACTACGATACGATTTTGTGAGTTCAAATTGAAAACTACGACCAAACTACGACCGAACTACGACGTGTTTTTTTTATTGAAAGAAACAGTTTTCACATATATATAGCCTCATTTCCTTTTATCAGATGTCTCTGTATATGCTGCCTTCTGTTGCATGTGTGTTGCATGTGCCATGTGCGTTTTGGAAAATGTATATATATTTGTTTATTTATTTATTTATTTTTACGTATATGTGTATATATAAAAATAAATAAAATAATATATAAGGTTTTGGTTATCTACATGTATGTGTATATATATATATGGACAAAACCGATATATGCGTGTTTGTGTTCATATTTATAAATGGGGGTGTCTCAAAAAGGGAGTGCCCCATAATATATATATACATATTCACACACATATATATCTGTGTGTGTGTTTTCAAAATTTGAAAGATTGGTATAATTTTGATCTGGGGGAGTGCCTCAAGCACCGCACGCAATTCTCTTGCAGTATTTACTGCAAAGACAAGGGAGACCTGGAGGAAACTATTTACTTTTCATATATTATAGATATAAAAATTCAACAGGGTCTTGTTTTTTTGCAGGTCGCACGCACGGGTGAGAAGCCTTGAGGAACCATACACCAAAAACAAATGCCGGAGTCATTCAATATATACAAAAATCATATACCATGAAAGGCCTTGTGCAGTGTTTGCTTCATGCGCCCATTCATGTACAAGTATATGCTAGGTAAACACACACACATGTATGTATATATATATATACTATCCACTCTATAATAACAAAAAAAAGGAACATCAAAGAGTTTGACAAACGTTCAGAACCTTGAGAAACCTTGAGAGAGACCTTGTGAAAGAAACCTTGAGAGAAACCGTGAGAGAAACTGCGAGAGAAACAGTGTGAACTATATTGCCCTGAGGAACCATGGAAGATGGAACCTGGAGAGCTCATCGAGAAACAAGTTTGCAGTTCCTGCCCAAGATACTGTGAAACAACAGACCACAGTTATTTATAGAAGTTCTCTGCATTTTCTCAAAATATTTATGTATATATTTACATATTTACTTATAGCATTACATGTGTCTGTTTGTTGTGTCAAATTAGGTTTTTCAAAGCATGCAGAATTTCTTACCCTGTGGTGACTTGCAGGCATGAGGGATCTCAAGAAGGTGTTGCTAAATTTACTTGGGAATAACTATATTGAGAGAGTTTTCGCTACACAACTATAAAAGGCGAACCATTGTTTTGTTTGAATTCTTAGCACTGTGACGTGGCAGAAGCACACAGTGATTTCACGAACCACGGGTAGCACAAACATGTGAGATGGCGACCTGCTCTCTCTCTCTCTTACAACAGCATTTTGTTCTAATGAACACTATACCATGAGAGACCTTGAGAGACCTTGAGAGACCCTGAGAGACCCTGAGAGACCTTGAGAGACCTTGAGAGACCTTGAGAGACCTTGAGAGACCTTGAGAGACCTTGAGCGACCTTGAGCGACTTTGAGGGATTTTGAGGGACTCTTAAAAACTTTGAGAGACTTTGAGAGACTTTTGGGGACCATGTGAAATTTTAACCAATCTCATGGGTTTATGTATTTGTGTTTGGCGTCATTTTTCCAAGTATTTTCAACAAGGCTTTGGGCTCTATAGGCAGGGACATAGTTGTTTTTCGAAGTGTTGGTGTCCTGTGTATGCTGCATGTTGCGCCAACCGCGCGCTCGGCTTGTGGCGGATCCAACCGTAGGTGTTGGGGATCTCGCTCAGCCCTTGGAGAAGTTTGCAGCTGAGGAGCAGGAACCAAACATTCACAAGCTGTTGTCCCCTCCGGCTTGTGCCAGTTGGAAGAGCGGGTGCCCTACAAGTTGGTTAGCTTCCTTGAATCCACTCTTCAAGTCCTATGTCGAGGTGGCCCCAAACACAATCATCTCTTCAAAGAAACATCGGCAAGCTATAGTACGACTACTGGAGAACAAAAAGATAGTGAACACCACAAGAAAAACAAGCGAAGACTTTGCAGACATAATCATTGACATTGTCAGGATGGGTCTTTCTCACTTCAGGATTTTGCGGCAGAACTCAGAGAAGAAAGAACAAGCATTCAGGAAATGTGACCAAAATCAGCAGCAAGCCCTAGAAGCCGTACTGGCTTTGATCAACATCGACGCAGCCGCAGAGACACAGCTTGCCCTCATCCAGCCCCAACCTGCCCAAGCTGAAGACAGCCAAACGTCCCAAGACACACCGGGACCATCCCCCACACCCCTGCCATCTGCCAGTTCTGGCACGAAACAGTTTGAGACCAGAGCGACAACAGCAGAGAGCAGCAAGAGAAGATTGGAATCAATTTTTGATTCCATCTTGGATCAACATGATGAGGATGAGGAGAAAGAAATCGAGATCACTTATTTGAAGCAGAGTGCAGGAAGGCAAAGCACGTTTGAAAGGCAAACACGGGATCAAGCATATGAAGATTCCCCACAAAGGAAAAACATGTTTGCACTTCAAATGTCCCCTGAGGAGGAAGAGTTGCTGAAGTCCGCTGCCCAAGGACAACCCATTTCTAGAGATGGAAAATCCCAGAACCAAAGGTTGAACGCCAATGCCCCAAAAAAGGCCAAAGGAAACAGCAAGGGCAAAGCAAAAAAAAAATCCAAAAGAGCAAATCAGGGGGCAAGGGTAGCAAAACACAGGACAACGAGGAGGATGAGCCTGACATGGTTCCCTTGAAGCGGCCAAGTGCGGCAACTTCCACTTTGGCTGATGAGGAGGATGAAGAGGTGCTCAAAACCTACATTCCTGACAACACCGTGGAGCTGGCCATGAAAAGGGCGCATGAACTTAGCCCTGAAGAATTTACCAGAGAAGTGAGAAGGCAAAGGACCACTAGCAATGCCTACCACAGGTGCGAGACAGTACTCATGAAGGGTGGGTTCACAAAACTCGATGCCCAAGCAGTAGGAAGACTGGCTGGCAGGATGGCAGGCGCAGAATTCGACCAGGCCTGGCCTTTAGCCAAGGCCAAAGCAAAGGCCAAGACCAAGGCCAAATCAAAACCACAGGCAAAAGCAGCAGCAGCATCCCCAGCAGAAAGCACAGCCTTGCCAAAGCATCCAAAGGTTGCAAAGACCATGAAGAAAAGGAAGCAACGCAAAAAGAAAAAAACAGGAGCCAAAGCTATCATGGACCAGGAGATGACCATGGACACTGAGGATGGGACAGCTACATCACCTAAGGATGTTGACTAGGTTTTGTTTCTAGGCCATGTGAGCAGTCTTTGCGGTGACAACGTTCAGTGTGTGTTCACAACAGCTATCTTGAACGTGTTAGAAGAGTTGTGCCAAGTTTTCTTACCTTTGTATTTGATTGTTTTCAGTCAATGGACCAGTGAACCTGAACATGGATCAAGACTGCGGCTAGATTGATATGAATGTCTCATCGTGTGTGCGCCCAGAAAATTGTGGGGATTGCTTTGGGGGAGCTTCTCAGGGAAGAACAGGTGTGAGCACAAGTGGGTTTTTGCTTTCAAACTGAGCGATGCTGGAACTAACAATTTTCCTATTAGTTTGGCACCCCAAAGTCTGACCCCCACAACCAACTAAACATGTAGCAAACCTGTAGGAAAAAGGTTAGTGGGGGTAGAGTTGTGGGGGTCAGATTTTGGGGTGCCAAACCAACAGGAAAATTAGAAGCTGGAACCCTGAGAGAGAGAGAGAGAGAGGGAACCTAGGTTAATCCATGTGATTTCAATCTTCATGAGCACAAACAAGTTTGTTCAAGTCATTGGACCTCATCTTGTTTTTTCCCAGCCGAACCAGTTTTTGATTTGAACATGCACAGGGAGCAACTGAAAACTGAAACTGACAGAGTTCCTGAACGGACAGAGTTGCTGAGGTGATCAAAAATCAGAGTTCTACAGCACAATATGTGAGAGTTTGGTGATGACTATAGTATCCGCATTTTCTTTGCATGTGCAGTCTCAATCAGCTTCGAGGATCACAGAGATTTCATCATGGTATCTCATGTTTTGCACACTACTGTGATGCGCAAACTATTGCGATTTCCCATCAAATCATTCTGTTGTGCAACTGGCAGTTAGACATAGCTTCAATTTTCATATGGAATGGTCAAGAGACATTGTCTTTCACTACTCAAGTGTAGCATTCACTGAATTTTATGTGTCCATCACAGCTTGAACAATATTATATAGTCTAATTTTGCTCACCTCAAGTTTGAACAAAAAAAAAAATCACCATGCCACCCTATGATGCAGCGCCCCACCGCGTCTTCCTGAAGCACCTCTACATGGGGGTCACCGAGAAGCAACTGATGGATGAGTTAGAGAAGGCTGATGCCTCCAAAGGGCTGTACTTTGTGAAGCTGAACAAACAAGGATTGTTCGATGCAAAGCGTTCAATCAATTGCTTCTTGTCCTACGAGACTGCAGAACAAGTGCAAGATGCCATTCAAAAATTGCATGGCCATATGCTTTCTGGCCTGGCCAAATTTCCCTTAGAAGCTGATGTGGCTTATCCTAGGAGAAATGGGGGCTACTTTTCTAGACAGGATGAATGGCATGCAGATTTGAAAGACGAAAAGGAGGAAGACCACGACCAAAAGCAAGAACCTTGGTCCCCAGAGCCCGACATCGGGGTGCAACAGCCACCACCACCACCGATGCATTCCCCGCCGCATCCCCCAGCACATCCCCCATGTCAGGCAGGGCATCCACCAGTACATCCCCAGATGCCATTCCCATCGCCGCCCCCGCCATTGCATCCAGCGATGCACCCGCACATGGGACCCCATATGTTTCCGCCGCCTGTGCCCATGCCCAGGCATCCTTTGCCTTGCTTCCACCCAGTGCCACCACCATTTGCAATGCCTGGCTACATGTATCCTCCATCCTGGAGGCCGCCCGTCGTCATGCAGACAAACCTCCAGCACCCCAGTCCGCAGACATTGGACCAACGAGGCAGTCAAGAAACCGTACATGGATCTGTCTGCAAAGCAGGAAGTAGAGTGAAACAAGAACAAAAAGAAGTTGGGAGCAATGAGGAAGCGGTCGAGGACGACTACACCAAGCTCATGGAGGCTTTGACAACTCCCGCATGGGATGGATACGCAGAGCCTGATGAGTCAGATGAAAACAGCAGCCCAAAAGACAGGCAAACAAAGAAGCACAAGGAGGAGAAGAAAGAGAAGAGTGAGAAGAAAGCGAAACAGAAGGATAAGTCAAAAAAGAGAATCAGATCGAGGAGCCGGAAGGGGAAGAAAAAGGACAGGGAGTAGAAGCTTGGATGTCAACTCGATTCCAGGCAAGGAATTGGCAGCAACAAATGCTGTAAGCACTCGCATTTGCTGTGCGCTCAAGAAGAAAATGCTTCGGGTGTGCGTGTGTGTAGGGGATTGGGAAGGGCCACTTGGAGAACAGTAATGTTTTAGCTGATCAGTAACATCATATGTGTACATGTCAACTGAGTCTGAAAGCTTGGAACCTTCAGTATTGCCAAGAACCTTGAGAGTGAACCTTGAGAGTGAACCTTGAGAGTGAACCTTGAGAGTACGTCAACTGAGTCTGAAAGCTTGGAACCTTCAGTATTGCCAAGAACCTTGAGAGTGAACTTTGAGAGTGAACCTTGAGAGTGAACCTTGGGAGTGAGAGGTGACATGTTACTTTCAAGTTTGTTCCATAGCCATATCACAGTTGCATCTCTCTCATTTTGTCTCACGGTTTCTCCTCTCAAGGTATCTCAAAGGTTTGGGTTCAAGTTCCATGTTCCAATTGTACAGTTCCATGTTCCATGTTCTCAAGATATGCAACTCCTCCTCTTCTTCTTCTTCTTCTTCTTCTTCTCTCTCTCTCTCAAGGTTGGAACGGGAACGTTGAAGTTTTGAACCTATTGAACACTCATGGGATTGGAGTTGAAAGGATGCTTGGAATCAGAACACATTGTTTCCGTGACCATATTGAAAGTTTGCTCAAACCTGTGCTCACATTAGACCTGGCAAGCTCCGCTGTTTTGACCATGTCGGACAAGGCTCTGCCAATGGCTTCCAACTCCCAGGGCCCACAAGAACCTGAAACCAAGCTTGGCCTAGTTCCTGTTCAAATCCAAGCGCCAGAGTTGGATGCTGAAACTGAGATCATGGGAGCACTCACCCCTGAAGACTTGTTCGCAACCCAGAACGACACCATAGAAGAGTCTCAGCTTCTCCACTCTCCAGCTCCTGGCTCTCGGTTTGATTCCCAGCCTGCTGAGTCTCAGGTTCCTGACTCTCAGGGTGATTCTCAGGGTGATGGTTTGGAGCTTGCACCCAAGGATGACACATGTCCTGGTTCTGACGACCCCATTGAAGAGTTCACTGGTTCTGACGACCCCATTGAAGAGTTCACTGAAATCGATGAAAATGATTCCCCACAAGATGAAGCAGCATCTGACCCCGAGACTGAGCCTGAGATATCAGGTTTCTTAGCTTTGGATGAGAACTTCAATGTGGAGACTCGTGGTTCCGTGAGCGACTACTCCTTTGAGCTGATGAACGTGATCCAAAACCTTTTGGGGAACCAAAGTGTGCCTGCGTCCTCGGATGGACCCTCTGTGATTGTTGCTGAGGAGGGTGGGGAGAATGATGATGAGCAGGGTGAAAGTCGTTCTTCCACTGACCCTAACCCAGGCAGTCGCAGGTCCAGGCGCATGGCACGTCATGATCGCTTGCGCAAGCTGAGGAAGAAGAAGGATGGGCAGTAGATTAGGTTTGGGAAGGCACAAAGCCTACTTTTTTGGATTAAGTCTCCATAGACATAGGAGCAATTTTGCTGACAGCAAGAACACAACTGCGAAGCGGAACGGGCACAAACACTGACTGTGTGCTGCAGCTGTTGAATGTCAAATTGAATTGTTCATGACCAAGTACTTGAACGGACTTCAAACAACTAGTGTGCATGAACATGGAAACTGCCTTCACGTGTGAGAGACCTTGAGAGTTTTTTAGTGTGAGGATGGTTGTTTCTCGCATTGGACTGTACTGTGATTCCTTGGTTGTCATTGGTTGATTCTTGGCCAGGGGTCGGAGTTTGCTAGAAAGTATGTCATACTTTATACTCGTAGTTTGATCGTAGTTTGCTCGTAGTTTGACATGGGGTCATAGTTTACTTTCACAAAACGCTGTAAATACCATGTGTTTTGCTATACTGCTGTCAAAGTACGATCAAAGTACTACCAAACTATGAGTAAACTACGAGTAGAAACTACCACCTACTTTCTACCAAACTACGATGGCGACTGTGAAAATCACACCAATGTATCAAAAAATCAAACAAAGTTTCTTTCGTTTTGACAATGTTTTGCTGATTCATGACAACAGGTGCAGCCACTGTTTTGATGAGCGATGTTGCCTACTTGAGTTGAACTTGTATTAGTGGAAGTTTATGTTTTCCTCCACTGTGGCCTTATCAGCTTGAATTTCACCTGGACCTGGGAACCAGAACTCTAGCTAGTCGAACTAAACAGCAATGCCTAGCTTGAAGCGCCCGGCTTCCGCACTCCCGCCAACGAGCATGAAACGGCCTTCGGGATCAATCAAGGATGTTGTGAGTGAGCTGCAGAATGGCATGCAGGAGGAAGATGAAAACGAGCAGGTGGAAGTCAGGGACAAGCAGAAGGCGCAAAAGTTTCACAAGATTGTTTCTTCTGGGTCACTCCCAGATCACATAGTCCACATGTACCAGGTTGAAAGCAAGAAGTCAAAGGAAGGAGCACGTGCGTACCAGACAAAGCTCATCAACCAGCTCTTCTCCAAGACCAGCGATGGAACATACCGTTTGATGACCGACAAACATGAGTTCCAGGAATATCGTCAGGTGTTCCAAAGAACAGTGGCCAAGGACACAACGGAGGCAATCCCTCGCACCTTGATGTTGGCCAAGAATTTCCATGGCAACGAAGTTTTGCTGAAAAAGGCCATTGACAACGGGGAAGTGGTTGCAAAGACTGACACTGATTCGAACATTGAGTACTTGCAGTTCCGGAAGTTGAAAAAGGAAATCGCCCGGGGCAATGAGGAGGGTGAGCGTGTGGAGGGCACCAAAAAAGTGTCAAAGGAGCAGGCCCATGCAATGGCCGATGTGATGAGCAAGCTCAAGTGGAAATTCCAGTTGACGAAGGCTTCTGCTGGGTCGGGTCAGGATCCTAAAGTTCAGTGATTGGAAAGGGTTGTTTAGCAAGTTTTTTTTTGGTGGGGATAGTGCCGCAAGACTGGGTTGGTCACTTTGTTTCATTCACATTAGGTCAGTCTTTCGGGATACAAACTGGGGCTAGGATTTGGGCATTCTTGGAAAAGATTTTGCTTGCTAGAAAAAACAACTCAAGGTTGAAAAGGTTGTCAAGGAGTTCCAAACCCAAACCAAAAGTAGTAAAGAAAGCAAAAGCCCAGGAATATGTGACCAACTGAAACCTTTATGCATCACCCGACAAACCCCCAAGACCCAGAAAGGAAAGCTCCAAAAAGAAACACCTTGATAGCCTTTGACATTCCAATATCCTTGGGTGCAAACAAACCCTCCTGGTCAAAAGTTTAAGTAAGTTTGTCACTCCTCTCAAAGTCTCTCAAGGTTCGGTTACCAGTTGGCTGTTTTTAGAATAAAAAACAAAGGAAAAAGGACATTCACAAACACATGTGTGCAACTGCAATTCAAGCTAAGGGTTGACACATGTTGCACTTCCAAAAGCCATGTTGTGCCATCCTCATGCTTCTTGTTATATTTACCTGTCCTGCATGCTCTCCCAAATCCCTCATGGTTGTAAGTTCAACTTCAAAGTGTTCCATTTCAATACGCATGTCACTCCTCTCAGGGTCTCTCAAGGTTCCGTGCCCTTTTGCTTTTCTTGAAACGAAAACCGGAAACAAAGCAAAAAGGACACACTCACAGAAACATACACAGGTTCATGTTGCACTTTCAAGATCCATGTGCTATCATCATCGTGCTTCTTATTTACCTGAGCTACATGCTCTCTCAGATCCCTCATGGTTCGAAGTTCAAGTTCAAAGTTCTCAATTCTCAATCTATATTGGCATGTCACTGCTTTGAAAGTTTCTCATGGATATACTGTTCCAAGGTCCATGTTCCGGCATTCCTTCAGGCCGATGAGAAGCTCATGAATGAGAACGGGGGCATTCCTCAAAACATCAAAAAGTTGGCAACGAAGGCCAAAGACGCTTGCGAACGTCTTCTCAAGGACGGGTCCAAACTGATTGCACAGGCAGATCTTCAGGGCTTGGTCAAGGAGGGGTACAAGACTTTGAGCACCCACATCCAGAACCTCAACAACTTTCTGATGTTTGATGAGCTCCCCTCGGATGCTTCTGTGAACAAAGCGAGCCTGGAAAACTTTATCGGCCACATTGCTCAGGATGTGGAGAAATTTAACGGTGAGATTCAGGCGGCCAAGGCTCGTGCCAAGGCCAAATCCTAAAGGGATTTTTGTCCTGACCCAGTTTGGATAGTTTTGAGGCTTGTGTTGCCAACTTTGAACCAAACTGAGTGTAGCATAGTTTTCCGAATGCAGAGGCCCGCACATTTTGGTGTGACAGTGACCGATCCAGCAAGCAACATGAAGTTAACAGCTGAAAAAAACAATAGCGGATGCTGGTTGTTTCACACATATGCTAGTGTTTTTGGTCACGCACAATTTTCGTTGCAAAGAACTTTCAGGATTTACAACCCCAAGAATCTGTGAGTGAGGTTGAAAGGCTGCCTACAATAGCTATGGATGCTGCTATTCATTAAATAGTTTCTGTGTTCTGTTCTTGACACTTGCCCTGTTGAACAGAGAACCATTGTCGAGGTGAGAGATCTTGAGAGATCAACATGAAACCTTGAGAGACTTTGAGAGATCAACGTGAAACCATGAGTGACCTTGAGAGATTTTGAGAAACTTTCCACAGGACATGAAAGAGCTTGTCAAAACAAAAACATTGTGCCAAGTAACATGTTTTCTCAAAGAGTTGTTTGATTGGGGATTACAAGTGAGATAGCAACATGTTCCATCCAGTGCCCAACTGGGTCAAAGAAGGTTGCATTCACATCGCTGAGAATGGGGTACCCAAAATGTGGGGTTTCTGGAATCCTGTGCTGGTTTCTCATGAATCACTGCAGCTGAGCGGCCGATCACTTGAGGCAGCTCTATGTGCCACTTGTGCTCCACAGAAAGTTTGAACACATATGAATTTGCAAAAAAGAAAATGAACTTTTCCTTCAGGGACATATTGTTCAAGCATAGATCTTCAATGCAATTGAGTCTGCATGCTTGTTTATATCCCATTTTGTTAGTTTATTCATGTGTTGGAATGCACATAAATAGATCTATGTTTATACACATGTGCAGTAAATAGATCCATATGTATATAGATGTATGCGTCCACTGGCATGAGTTTGCACTCCCTCCTGTCCTCTCTCAAGGTAACACAAGTTCTTCAGTTGATGATTGCCTTGGAGAAAACTTGAATCCCAAAAATAGATGCCATCATTGCTTATGATCTCATACAAAAGGATGTCACTCTTGTTACAATTTGAATTCAAATTGACTGTGTGCAGTTTGTTCATGCAATGGAGCGTCCCCGAAAAAGGCGTCGTGGTGGGGGATTGCAACAAAGGCTCTACAACCGAAGAGGAGAACCCGAAACTGATGGTACTATGGGTGAAACTTCTTCCCTGTGCATGCTATTGTTGAATCTCTTCGCATGGGGGTTCTTCTCACCTCAAAGGGTCCAGCAAATTGCCGAGATGGCAGTCAGGGATATAGAAAGAGCACAAGAAGATCCACTCGTTCTGGCAGATCTGAAAATGCTGGCCGGTCTGGGAACGAAAGGCATGCATGCAAACAACATACATTCTGAATTGATGGCAAAAATTGAACATGTACCCAAGATCCCAAAGCCATTCAAGGCCAATGTGCCATTGAAAGGGTTCCCAAATTCAATCCAATCTGTGCTTTTACCCCATGAAATGTTTGCATGCATTTGGGAAAGTTACAAGAACGTGTGGAACACAGCGATCGTCCCAAGTGCTGACCGTGTGCGAAAGTTCTGGCGGTCAATGCAGCTTCACCCCC
>CAMXCT020006780.1:0-55000 GCA_947184155.2 Cladocopium goreaui | reverse complement strand
AAAGAGCACCGGATATTGACATCGCTGCGTTCGACGCTGCATGCAACGAAGTACGTCGCTTGGCTGCAATAAGTGAAGCAGAGAAAGCGGTCTCCTTTGCCATCGGAAATAGCTGGAATGATACTCTCCGAGCAGACAAACGCCACCATCTTGAATACACTCAACGGAGTCAGACATAACCCTCTTTCTTCCTTCCCCTCTACCTTCTTGGGTCGCACCCCTCGGTTCACCTCGTTGCCTTTTGGCCTTTTTGTTTCCCTGTTTTGGCCCCCCTAGTCCGCTCGGTTGGGCCCTTTTTGCTCCGGTTTGGACCTATTAGTGGCTCCTCTTTTCCGGCTTGTCCCCCCTTTTTGTTTGTGCTGTTCACTTGGGTCTTCTTGGCCACTGTGGTGCATCTGTCCATAGACGCGGCAGGTGCATTGGGGTCTCACTCTCCCTTGTGAATGATACGAGCCTAGTTTTTGTGCTTGTGTGTCTGTCCGTAGACGTGACAGGTGCACTTGTACTCCTTAATTCGTTTTGCTTTGCTTGTTTGCTTTTGCTGCTCGCCCCTCCTCCTTTCTGTCCTTTTGTCACCTCGCCTTACCCTGGTCCGGCGCAATTTGCCTCTCAACTGTCTTGTCGGTGCTGTCCTCCTCCCCTTTGTCTGTCTTGTGCTTCTTTGCGTGTGTTGCCCGGTGGGATTCGTGTCTCTTGCTGTTTTTGGCTCCGCGGGCTCGCCGTCCCTTTTTTGGTTCGTGTGCTCCTCGCTTTGCTGGTGCGGGCCTCGGTGATCCCGTGTTGCCTGCTCTCCCTTGTTGTGCTTCCTGTCTCTGTCCCTCTTGCCTCCCCTGCCCCGCGAGAGGTCTCTTTTGTGCTCTGGTCCAGCTTACACTCCTGTGTGCTGGTGCCTCCCTCGGAGTATCTGGTTGCAGCTGTGACGGCTCTGTTGCCTTGCTTTCATGCTGGGAGTGTGGTTTAGCTTAGTTTTCCTTCCGTCATTCGGTTCATGGCAACAAAGGCTACTTGCCCTGTGTGGGGTTTTTACCCTCTACACCATGTTACTGGTGACGTCGGGGAGCTTAGTTCGGCCATACTGAGGTATTCACCGTGATGATGATCCAGGCACATCTTAGGCTCCGCTAAGCTGCACTGTTGCTATTCTAATGTGATGTGTGCAGCCTTCTCCGCCCAGTCCTCCTCTGCCTTCCCGGCGCCCCCTCCTTTGGTTGCCACTTGGCCCTTCTGTCCCATTGTGTTTGCTGGTTCTTCCTTTTCTTCCTTTTCTCTGTTTGTGTCTTTTTTGTGCCTTGTGTGCTTCCTTTGCTCCCTCAGCTGTTTTGCTCTCCCCTGCTCTTATTCTTGGCCACTGGTGCATCTGTCCATAGACGCGGCAGGTGCATTTGGGTCTTACTCAGGCACAATAAATGGAGAATCGTTCGACTGTGCTTACTTGTTTTTGTGGTGTTTTTTGTTTGTTGTTTGTTTGGTTGGTTTTTACATTGAATGGAGGGACGTTGACACAGCACTCTTATGACCCACTAAGGTGACTCAGGACAGTCATATCGCCTCTGCCCGTACAGGCCGTCTTTTTTCGGTCTTTCGTGCTGGCTCAATTGTTTCTTTCTGAGGGGCTACTCTGCTTATCTGCCTTAATTCGTTTGTTCTACTTGGGTTCCCCTGGTACGTCCTCTGGCTGGGTACTCTCTTTCGGGTGCTGAATGCAACTGGAGGGTGCGATAGTTAGCCGGCCGATGCCATGGACCAGCCTGTGCTGCAGCGAGCTTCACCGGTGCTTTCCGGTGTTCCTCCCTGTAGGACAGCCTGGGGCGCCCGCGAGCAGCACAAGCCTGCCAACATGGTTCGTCACTGGACAGAAAGATGTGGTAACTCTGCAGCCTGTCTACTCTCGGGGTGAGTGGCAAGTCAGCCGGAGGTTTGCTACAATGCTACAATGCTTTCTGGTACGTGCTGCAACGCACTGCGGGTCCTTCAGGAACGATGACATCCTGCAATGTCCTGAACAGTTCTGCAGTCTGTATCCCTTGCGAACCTGCTTTTTGAACGCTACACTACGACAGCACTGGTACTGTGGCAAATGCAAAGACAGTTTTTGGACGCAAGCTTTTTCTGCATGTTGCTCAGCTTTGCGGATACTACCAAGTACGTCGCTGACTGAGACCATACAACGGATGGATGCATCTCCCCTATGAAACTAGGGGCGTGCTCCCCCGTTTCATTTGTTGTTGGTGATGGCATGCTTGGAAGCCGCTCCCTGGCCTTCTTTGCTTCCTCATTGTCATCACTGGTCCCCCCTCTAAGGGGGGTTCTGACTTCATTTAACAATTGGATTTGTGATCGCAGCTGACAGTCAAGAGGATGACTATTACGTCCATGAAGGCCCATGATGAGCTGACCTGAGAGGACTCTGAGAGAGATTTCGTAGTGGATCTGCGTTCATGTACAGCTTGTCTCATGCTAGGGTTAACCTCCTAGCTAGAGTCTTCATGTCTGCCTGGACAGCTGCGATACATAATTCATTTTCTTTGCATGTTTTTGATAGTGATGCAGTGGATATGCCACTGCGTCCAATAGCAGATCGATTCGGTGGGTGTTTTGTTTGGGCTCTGGCCCCGTTTTTGTTTTGGTTTTGGTGTTGTTTTGCTGTTTGCTTCGTTTCCGCTGGCGAAACGCAAGTCTGGCTGGGGGATTTGCGGGTCGTCGCTTTTTGTGTGGTTGTGGTTTTCGTTGTTTTGGTTCAATCGATCTGCTGATTTCAAGGACTTTGTGTCCTTGTACAGAGTTTTAGCTGCTTACTCTCATGTAAGGACCGAGCCATTAGCGCGACATCGGCCACACTCGAGGAAAAAAAATCTCGGCGCATGCAGATGACAACTTATGTGCCATGTTGACGCAGGCCCATAAAACAAAACAACAACAGGACCAACCACAAAATCACAATGGGCCACTTCAGAGGGCGCAGGAAGCAACAAAGCTCAATGCGGAAACCAATTAATCAATTAATCCCATATGCAACATGCTTTGAAACATGTTGAACGACCTGGCGGAAGCCATACGGCGTTGGACGGAAAAAAAAATCAAAATAGTGGATACCTGGTATGAGTAATATCCGCCGGTCTTTGGTGGCTTGATGGAAATACATCTTGCTGCCTCTGAGCCGGTGGACAAGAACCGAAGAGCCATTGTGGGAAGCACAAAGCCACAGTGGAGACCGATATCCGTCGCCTGCATAGCCATACAGGTTCCCGATCAATAGAACACGGAAAGAAACTACTCGCCGTGAGGCGATGGTCACGACTGTGGGAGGCTAATGCTGCAATGACCTCCTGCGTAAGCCGCAGCTTTGACTTCTGTGCAATAACCAGCCGATACCTTCTCAGGGATCGCACTCCAAGTTTTGCAGAGGGGTTCGGTCTTCCCGAGGATACCTCCTGGTTAGAGCTGTTTTGGGGTTGTGTTCATGATACATCACTATCGTGAATGGGTTCGGGTTCAAGACCCTTCGTTAGAGTTTGCAATTCCATCGTTCGTGACAATGTTCTGTACATGGAAGCGAACTTTTGACGCTATCCTGAAGTCAGGCGAGTCGGTCCCTTGGTCGACGCGTGTTTCCAAGGTCAAGTCGCTACGCTCGTTCGGAGTGCGCTTTGATTCTTCTGGTTTCAATGGGCGCGTCTGTTTGCATCCCCGTGTGTTGCAAGATTTGGGAACCCAATTTGCATTTTCCCCGCATCTCTTTGCTGTGCGGGTGCCCGCATTTAATTAGTTTTTGGCACCGGCCCGCTCGCTCACAAAATGCGTGTCGGCGAGTGTGCCGGTCTCACACGCTAGCATGCCTTGAGGCGAATGTCCATTTAGTGTGACATCTCGTGGGTATGTTACAGTGCGCCATGTAACGTGGCATCCGTTGCATATGTAACATGATGTCGCATGTCATCCCATCTGTATACAAGTTGATGTGAACATCATTCATGGTGCTAGCATTTGTGTATGCAGATTGATGGGGGCATTATTATTGCCCCGCATTGAACAACTGAAAAAACTCAAACCACCCTTAGATGCCAGCACGGTTTTCCCCCGGTAGTAAAAAACATTTTTCGCAATGATGGGTGGGGATATTTGCAAACGACCAAAAACTTTTTTCCCTGCATAAAACATTTTTTTCACACAATTTTTCATAACCATTATTCTTTGAACTGAATCCGATCATTTCGGAAAAGTAGAAGGTGCAAAATCCAGCATCGGTTCCAGTACAGCCACAATTGCCGTTTGTGTTGAATCAATTTTTTCCAATTTTTGGGGGTCGCATGAGGGCATTAGAATTATCGGTTTGATGGTAATTATTAGGTAGATTTTGGCTCAAACTACGTGAAATTGTGAAGTGGTAGCCGTTTCAGACATCACAATGCCTGCCAAGTTGAGCATTAACGATGTGGATGTGGCTGGCAAACGTGTTTTCATGAGGGTTGACTTCAATGTGCCACAGGAGTGCAAATCGTTTTTGTTGCAGGACAACTTGTGCAGCCGCTTCGTGCAGTCACATGCAACAGGACAAGGCGGATCCCACGAAGATCACTAACACTCAGCGCATTGACGGTGCCCTGCCCACCATCAAGAAGGCATCGTCGTGCTGTGGTTGTGACATTTTGGGTTTGCAAAGGCCAAGCAGACCGAGCAAACCTCCATTTTGGTTTCTCAGGTGTTGGAGAAAGGTGCCAAGTCTGTAGTGTTGGCATCTCATCTCGGCCGACCTGATGGTTCCGTTCCTTGGGAAATGTGGGTGTGACAAAATAAACAATTAATTTTGCCGTGTTTTTTGTTATAATTTTTAGTAGTTAAATTTGTTTTTTTTTCAAACGTGTCGATTTTGCAGCGGGCCATGTGTGGGAACTTTTCTTGCGCGCAACAAACCAAGGGCGTATTTTGTATGGCGACCTCACTTTATGAAGTCTTATAGGAGGATATGATATGGTTGTGTGATGTTGAAAATCTTTGCATGCCACACACGTTGAATTAAACCAATCATCCAATCATTTTCTTTTGGAATAGCGACGATCAAACCATGTCGTCCTTGACAAACACCAAAGCGATGATCAGGTTGTGGAAAAGTACTCCTTGGCGCCAGTTGCCAAGATCTTGGAAGAAAAACTCGGCAAACCAGCCACTTGCCTCACAATGGACTATTGGACATGAGGTCATTTGGGTATGAATCAAAATTAGAACCCCATGCTGCTCTATGAAACCACAGGTTGTAGTGTGTGTGTGTAGGATCAACCATCTAATTATTGGGGTACACAACTTTGACCTATACCCATTTCAACTAACCTTTGGTTCATGAGAACCAAAAAGCAAAGGTGGCTGCACATGTGAAACATATGCTCTCGCAACCATTTGGACATCGACAAACATACACACTGTTCCAAACAACTATTTCATGATCAAAACGCCTGGGCAAACGAACACACACACACACATGCACATACACACACACACACGTTTTTGCGCCTCCTCATAAACACTACTGGGTATGTATGTATGTATTGTATTGTATTGTATTGTATTATATTATATCATATCATATCATATTATATTATATGATATGATATTATATGATATGATATTATATTATATTATATTTTATTATATTTTATTATATTTTATTATATTATATTATATTATATTATATTACATTAAATTATTATATTATATTATATTATATTATATTACATTAAATTATTATATTATATTATATTATATTAGATTTATATTATATTGTATTATATTATATTATATTACATTATATTATATTATATTATATTACATTATATTACATTATATTACATACACCAAATTCCCCAACAGCGTAAACTAATGGGGTCTTCATCCCAGAATAGCTCCGTTGTGCATTGGTGCAGGCGCCGGGTCAGGTTACCATTTTGGTTCAAGTCCTTCACCAGAGAAGGCAAGCAAGGCAACAGAGCCTCTCATGTTTCTATCCATGTTCACAACTGTTCAAACAGATGTACAACAGATTGTTTTGAACATGGTCATCAAAAAGTCAACTCCACTTTCAATCACCTTCATTTTGAAGATTTTTCTTCATTTTGAAGATTTTTCTTAGCTGACATCCCGTCCAAGCCATGCGCAGAGCCGAAAGTGTGCCACCGGACCAGTTTGTGGAGGTCAACACGTTCTACTTGAATCCAGGCACCCAGTTGCCGCAGTTGGCTCCACAGGCGTACTTTACATACGCCAAGGACGAAAGCATCCATCAGGTTTTGGCGGACATCCACAATCACTTGGGAGCGGCCGCTGAACTTGAGGGCGTGGCACTTTGGATTCGGCCACCACCACCACCACCTTTGCCAGGAGGTGCCATGGAATTGGACTCGTCAGAGTCAGAAGATGATGCAGCCTCAGCTCAAGACGCGACAGCAGAGGCTGAGCCACCTACAGAAGATCCTGGTGAACCTGTTGTTCCACTTCATCCGGATGCTGGTCCACTTGATCCCCTTCAGGACCACTTGGTGTTGCCGCCTGACCTCCAGACCCAGCTGCAAATTCAGCTGAACTGTGTTCTGGATCCAATCATTGCCTACTACGAGGACCAGGGCAGGACACCAGAGTTGGCCCTGAACGAGGCCAGGAGCAGAGCATGGGCCCTTCTCCGTGATATGACGGAAATCAGCTTCCGTGATACAAAACGCAGCAGACAGGTTGCACCCAGTGGAAGTTCTTCGTCTACGGGACAAATTTGAGGGTTGCTTCATCATGGACCTCGGCAACATTTCAGATGTTAGCTACATTTTTTGGACTTCACGTTTTTGGCCAATGGCTACGTGACTCATCTCTGAGGCTTTGAGTGAAAAATTGCATTTTCACCACCGTCAGTGGGTTAATGCACCAGTGTACATTCAATTTCTTTTCAGGGTACATTTCCCAACATGCCACATTACTCATACACACTCACACAAACCGATGTGTCTGTGGCTGCAGTTTTTCCATGTCATACGGTCGGGCGCGTTGGGGCTCTCGATCCGGGGGAAATGCTGGAGCCTCAACACGACCCTAACCAGATTCTAGAAAGAGTCATCGACAACAGAGTCGTTGAACTAGACGCGTTTACAAATGTAGAGACACTAAACAGAAAAATCACTGACAAACCCCCATGACCTGAACAGGTGAGAAATGAGGATGTGCGGACCTCAACTAAAGACATCTGAGTCATTTTGGAACATTCCGCTCTTTTCTGATCAGTTGGCATCAGAGTCGACTGTGAGTGACATTGATTCACTTGTTTTTATCACATGTGTGTGAAGGTGAGCTTGGAGTCAACAGAGGCAGGGTCCAAGTAACCTCACTTACACGAAGACATCAGAGTCTCGTAAGTGTAATCATTCAGGATCATTTAGATCAACCTGGTTGCAGGTGGAGCTCAATCCAGTTGGGAGCGAAACGGCTGGAGAAGGGCCAGACTTCACCCGAGAACCCGTCTGGAACCCAAGAACAGTGATCATCATCTGAGATGGATCTTATGACAGTAGACATCAGAGTCTTGCCAGTGGGTGACCAGATGAATTTGAGGATTGATTTGTTTTTGACTGGGCAGGACCAGGAAGAGCCAACAGAGGCCCGATTGCAAACCTAGCCCAATTGGTCACGTGATGCCCGAGAGGATCTTCCTAATAGTAACCGGTGATCCATTTGCAGGTGACTTCATCCTTTGGGCTTGCAAGAGGGCCTGCGGGTGAGGAGCATCATGAGCTCAGAATTGCCGTAGGGGCCCAAAGGGTATCCGAACCTGAATCTTGATCACAGAAAACAGATTCACCTAGTGATTCGGAGGACCTTGCGAGTGGCCCCAGAAGATCTTTGGAAGAGGCATCCAGGGATTGAATTGAATGGCACTTTCGACATCAGAGTCGTTCAGAGATGGTGTGTGTGAATTGTCGAACACTGAAATTTGATTAACGGCCTTCCTTTGTATCGTGCATCTATGTCAGGTCCAGCCCACGGCGGCAGTGGAAACCACTGATCGAGCCCAAGCTACGGTCGAGCCGATCCGATGTACAGAAGGCCCATCCGAGGCCCAAACATCCGAGCATCCGTTTGCAGCATCCGACCTTTTGCCTGAGTTCATCGAAGGGGATTATGATTTCTTGGCAGAGCCTGGTGATCAAGAAGACTATCTAAGAAATATCCGTCACTTAGAAGACACCGCTGATACTCCAGATTTATATGAGCCTTCGGAATCATTCCCTGATCAATCGTATAATCCACCCATCGATAGCCCTAAGGACCCCATAGATCAGAATTCCTGGAAGAGGTATGCTACATCGGAGTGGGCAACTTCTGAAGTCAAAAGGGTCAAGCAAGCTGGATTGATGGATTTAAGATCGTCTTTTGCTCTTGACAGCCCATCTCAAACGCTGTCGATGATGTTCCAGTTGCCTGCCGAAAGCATTGCACTCCTGCAGACATCCCCGGAAGCAGAACACCAGAGCCAAGACTCCGTAGTGGCAAATCAGAGGTTAGTTCATGCTCGGAGGACCAGGGTAATGAGGTCAGACGATGACCTGAGAGACGCAAGCATCGCAAAGTTGAAGCACATCATCCTTCTGGATCCTGCTGCATCCCGGTTAGGGGAACTGTTAGTCCCAACTTCTTCGCGACCGATGGACGAAGTGGACATCCGTAGGTCGTTAGATCAAGCCTTCAGCCGCAAATCATCCAACACTCTCTATAAGAGAGCCTGTGCCCTCACGCGGTACGTAAGTTGGTTTGATAGGCTTAATCATAGAGGTTCACCCTTGAGATTGAAGGAATTTGACATCTATAGCTACCTCGGCCATTTAGAAAGTGAAAGGGCGGGACCAACAGCAGCATCAGGATTTATAGAATCGTTGAGATTCCTGGACTCAGTAGCGGTGCTTACCTTTGCCAACCTCGACTTGGTATTGTCACCTCGAGTGACAGGTTTTGCATATCAACAGTATCTCAGGAAGGCCCCTCTTAATCAGAAAGACCCAATCCCGTGTCTGCTGATTGCTGCGATGGAGAGGCTCTTGATGAAGAAAATTGACAATGTTCAGGTGTGCGTACTGGGCCAACTGTTGTGGTGTTTTCATGCAGCGAGCCGGTGGTCAGACAGTCTCCGGATCCAATCTCTAAAACTAGAGAAAGCAGAGGGTGCATCACTGGTCACAGGTGAAGCTCTAGGATCAAAGACATCGGTGACGAAAGAGGCTCAAACCCGTCTCTTGCCCTACGCAGCAATAGGCACTGGAGTGAGTGGAGAACCTTGGGCAGAGAAGTCGATCAATTCAAGGGCAGAAGAGCTTGGACGGGAGCCGGATCCCTTCCTACCTGCATTCAGTTGCAAAACGGGAAGATGGTCAACCACTCCAATGTCTAGTTCGGAAGCTACGGGTTACCTTCAGGATTTCATCAATGAATGCCTGCCTCTGCCCGATTTGAAGATTGATCTCAACAAGATAGGTACCCATTCTCTCAAGACGGGTTTGCTCACCATGGCCGCCAGATCGACATCCATCAAATTTTCAATGTCAGAACGCAGAACTCTTGGACATCACATCAAGCCATCCGACAGGTCTGTCCTCACATACTCAAGGGAAGCTTTCACCAGCCTATACGCCAAGGTGCTGGCGTGCTTTCAGCAGATCCAAGCAGGATCCTTTCGCCCTGACTCGACAGCTCTTGAACGGATTATGGATGCTGCAACAGAAATGGTCTCAGGGTTGCCAGCTCATCCGGAAGTTCCACAGCCCCCCTGTGAGGTGCCGGAAGAAGCAGATCCATGGGAGATTTCATCAGAATCCAGTGAGGAGGACCAAGCCTTAGTTGGAGTTTTGAGCAATCAGGAAGAGGTGCAAGGCAGAAAACCCTTTCCAAGTGAACAGGAGGTAGATTGCATAGGCATAGTCCACAGGAAGAGTGGCATTGTCCATGCCTTGCAGCCGTTGGGAGACTACACGTTGTGCGGTCGTCCAGTGACCAGGAACTACGTAGAGTTACAAAAAGCCGACACCGAAGACATGGAATGCTGCATCCTTTGCGGCCGCCAACTAGGTGTAGCAGCTAAATCGAGCTGAACATGCGACGATAGAAAAAAGGAGCGCGACTTCAGTTTCAGTCACATCAGAGTGAAAGATTTCAACTTTGAAGATTCACTTCCATGTCAACATAAATGTTTCAATCTTAACCAGGATCAGCAGAGATCAAGTTTGATGTCAAAAAGGAACATTGAAAGAGACGCACAAACTGCGATATATCAAAACGATTAGACGTGATCAGCAGAGATCAAGTCTAGTCTCAAAAGTGTTCACCAGAGTTCCTTTTGGCTTTCAGCAGTATAAATCTGATACCAGAATCGCTCCATCCAATATTCGCAATGTTGGCACTTGAGATTCAGTCCTTTATGGTCATGATCTATACCTGGATGGGTGATGATCCAACAAATCGGTTTGACTGCCAGGAAAAATTGGAGAGCTTGGCCGAATGCATCAGCAGGGTGATCCGACACCTGGGCTTGAGCAATTTGACCGAGCACCTGGGAGACCTGTGGGTGAATACCCGAAGGGCATTATGCTCCTTCAAAGGAGTCAAACTGGAAGCGTCTGCTGACATATCCATATCGGCAATTGGGGCCATTCCTCATCGGACAAGAGGCTTTAGGGCCTTAAGGGAGCTGGACCATTGCATTCTCCAAATTGAGCTGGAGGAAGCCTATGAGACCGTGCAAGAGTTGATTCTGGCTTGTGACCCAGGAACTCAGTTGGAGACATCCATGCAGTTGATTTATGACACCATGGAGGATATGATGATTATCATCAGCGCACCCATCGACCTTAGACCTGCCGACTAATAGAACTCGGACATAAGTCTTGATCAGCGGCGAGGAAAAAGTTGAGGCAGCTCGGCTGACCAGCGAGACTGAAGATGTTGGCATCAGAGCCGCACTGCAAAGTCAGACAAATTTAAGACAGATTGCAGTCACAATGAGCATGAAATCAGATTCAAGTTCATTGTGCATGGCCGCAGCCCAATTTTTGGGGAACGATTTTCCATCGCCAGGTTTGAAAGTACAACCAGGAATAGACTTTACATGTATCTTCAAACAAAATGTTCATCAGAGAGCATTACACACATGCATGCCACACTACAACTAACCAGGCAGGATGCCCTCCTGACATTCGACAGATACAGGATAAACTATTCTCCACTTACAACTCATATTAACAGCAAGATCCAATTACGTCTGACAGCCATGTCCGTTCTTGACAGCAAAGCTGCTTTTGCAGACAGGCTAAAGCAATTGGGAATCGAAGATGCCCTCAAGGGCGAGTTACAAGACAGAGGGTTTGAAACCTTCGGATCCCTGGCATTCGCAGTATCCACAACTCCGCAGCAGATCACAGATGCAGTGTTAGAAGCCTGGCTGCTCAAGGTCACCACCCGAGACCTAAGCCCATATCAGGTATCTTGTGTCAGACGCTTAGTGGTAGAGAGTCATGCATTAGCATTGAACGACCTGCAGCGCAAGGTGGATCAACCATCGGACCCTCAATTAGCAGCAAGAAAGCTTCCAGTCGCAGAGCGTCAAAGTCGCCAGACGGAGCAGGAGCAGCGACTGCAAGGATTGATTTTCAGTCCAGAAATCATCCCGAGCCATGCCTTGGTGGACACATGTGTCAACATGGTGGAGCAAGGAGTTCTTTCTTGGATCAAGCCAGAAGATTGCACTTCCAGGGCTCAGGAAATCCAATCACTCAAGAGAGACCCCAAAGTTTCTTTAGATGCAGCCGGAAACTTGAAAATTAGCTCAAAGACCATGCACAGCACATGCACCATTAGCTCAGAGTTGGATCTACGCAATGCCTTCCAACGCCGATCCCTTGCCATGGATCAAGCAAAGTTGTGTTCGTTTACAGAGATTGAACGCTGGGTCCAGCATTTGTTTCTGTCACATGAACGAGCTCAGCCATCGGGATTTGCATCCGTAACCTTGCAACAGATCATCGAGTGTGACAAGCAGATGTTCATCCGTGCATCCAATGCTTTAATAGGATCCTTGCAAGCCGAACCGGGGGTCGCAGTGACCCCATTGGATAAAGAGCTAGCAGCACTCCGCACATCCCCAGAGCTCATGCCATACCTCATGCCCATGCCAATGAAGTCTCTGCCCAAAGCAGGAGCTCCTAAGCCAGATAAGAGGCAGCAACCGGACTATGAAGACCGTCCAAACAAGTACCAAAAAGGCAAGGGCAAGGGCAAAAGCAAAGGCAAAGGAAAGTCCAAGGGGTCCAAGGGATCCTCGTCGGCGATCGACATTCCACAGGGCTGTGTTGCAAAAACCCCAGATGGAAAGCCTTTGTGCTTCGCATACAACAAGGGCATCTGTGGATTTCGAGGGTCTGGGCCTCGTTGCCAGAGAGGTTATCATCTCTGCTACAAACAGGGATGCCATAAACCCAAGCCATACCATGAGTGCAGTCACTCCAAAGAGTGACAATCACAGTCAAGCGAAGGCAAGGAAGATCAAACCTTTCATCCTGCGCCTTCCATAGTTTCACCTCAGCAACCGTTTGCTGTAGAATTCTGTTGTGGGAAAGCATCCTTGTCCAGAAGTCTGATTGACGCAGGCTTTTCCGTACTAGCTGTGGATCATATGCTTCATGACCCCAAGTGCCAGTCACCCTCTTGGATTTGACACAGGTCCAACATCAAAAGATCTTAATTGATCTTTTGAATAACCGACCACCAGACTATATCCATTTGGGTATGCCTTGCGGCACTGCATCCCGAGCCCGGGAAAGGCCCGTTGCCAGGGATAAAATTCTCCAGGGAGCACCACAGCCTCCGCCCCTGCGGTCAGCCGATCACCCACTAGGCCTTCCCCACATTAATCCAGATAGCACATCCGGTATAAGACTGAGCAAAGCAAACCAGTTGTACAGATTTATCATTGACATCCTTCTAATTGCTCAGAAATACAACTCAGTGATTAGCTTGGAAAACCCTTACCGTTCTTGGTTTTGGGCAGCCATTTTGGCATATGTACAGGCTCAAAACGATCCGCAATTAGTCAAGTTTTGGGATTCTCTTGCTGAGGTATTTTTTCATAATTGCTGCCACGGGGGTCAACGCAAGAAAGGCACCCGTTGGAAATCCACTCCAGGAGTTTTCGCCCATCTCGAAGCCACATGTGCTGGTGATCACGAACACCTGCCATACCAGGTTCAACATTCCAACGGCAGCTGGTCATTCGACACAGCAGCTGAAGCAGCTTACCCTGAGTTGCTGACACGCCGGGTGGCAATGGCTGTCAAAAACTTTCTTATGCACAAAAACTTGATTTTTAGCCCACCCCCTAATCCAAGAATCAAGACCCTGGCGGTCCAACATCGCCAGCATAAGAAAAGAAGCCAGCTCATCCCTGAATTTTCCACAACAGATTGGCATCCGAAGACATATAAAATCTCAGACAACCAAAAATTGATCCCTTCTTCCAGCAGGGGGGAATACCAAGAAGGGGATCAGACACAGACAACCACTGGAGAAATCCTTGTGGGGACATGGCTCACCCCGGAACAATTTGTAAACAAAGCCCTGCACTCTCCACACCCGATGGAAGAGAATGCTTTGCATAAAATTACAAATGACGCCATAGAATTTGTTGCCAAGAGCCCTTCAAGATTAGTATCCATCGAAAGGAAAAAGAACCTGTTAAAGGCAAAAAATCTGGCTAGGCAATTGGAAAGCCAGGAAAAAGAACTCCACGCTAGCCTCCCAACATCAATTACAAAGGTGGTTCAGGACAAGAAGCTCTTGTTGTGGGAGCAATTGCTTGAACTCAACAATTATGATGACATGGAAGTAGTCCGCTTCATGAAGGAAGGGGTCCCCCTTGTAGGAACCCATGATCACCCCTCTTGCTATGCTATGAAGCTTAAGCTAGCCTCTACCACGGAGGAGGAGCTCCGAGACTCGGCAGTACCATCTCGAGATGAGGAAGCCACAGACGGACTCCCCGGGATTTGCAGAGCACTTGGAATCCACGGCTCAAGAGGAGGTGGATTTAGCTTTCCTAGAAGGGCCTTTCCACTCCGCGGAGGAAGTCACCAACCTGTTGGGGCACTCAAAATGGAGGATCATGAGAAGGTTTGTAATTGAGCAGGGAGCAAAGCTGAGGCCGATAGACGATGGGTTAGAAGCTCAACTCAATTCTGCGTACACATCCACCATAAGACTAGACCTGCAGGATGCGGATTACGTTGTGGCCATGGCACTGAAATTGGGCAAACACAAGGAACTGAACTGGGTTGGAAAGACCCTGGATCTTTCAAAAGCTTACAAGCAGCTTCCCATCAGGCCCGATCATAGGGACCTAGCTGTTGTGTTTTTCAGAGACTCCCGAGGTAAGCCTAGGTACTATGTCCCCAATGCCCTTATGTTTGGCTCCACAGCCGCCGTGTACGCATTTAACAGGGTGAGCAGGTCCATTTGGTTCTTGGTGAACGTAGTTCTCAAGGTACCCTCTGCGGTGTACTTCGATGATTATCCCATGTTCTCGCCTGAGGGTTCTTCTCAAGACACCGATGCCCTGGTGTCGGATTTCTTGGACTTGTTGGGTTGGCGTCACGACAGGACGGGCCCCAAGGGAAAGCCCTTCTCGCCATCCTTCGATGTCTTGAGTATGACTTTAGACCTGAGTAACTTGGAATCGACGGGACACCTCACCTTGAAAAACAAAGAAGGCAGGGTTGAAAGATAGCGGCAAAAGTACTGCAGATCCAGCAATCGGGCCACATGTCTCTTCCAGAGGCACAAGAGATTCATGGGTTGCTAAACTTTGCCACAGGATACTTTGCGGGGAGGTCTTTGAGATACAGCTGTTTCAAAATTTTCTCCTTAGTGGGCAAAGGTCAGAACATGACGGAACCAACGCAGGACTGGTGCTGTGACGTCCTGGTGTTGCTGGAAAACACCAGACCACGTACCATCCCAGTGGCTATTAATTCAAAAACCATCCTGATCTTTACAGACGGGTCGTGGGAGGACGGATTTGGGGGCCTCGGAGCCGTGCTCCTCGACGAATCTTCGGGATCACGAGTCGTCGTTCAAGATCAGGTGCCAGAAGGGTTGTTGTCCTTGTGGAAGGGACTGGTAGGAGATCAACTGATCTGCCAAATAGAGCTGTTCGCGATGGTCCTTGTGAGATGGCAATGGAAACATGAACTCCATAACCGTAAAGTGTTTCTTTTCGTAGATAATAACTCTGCTAGAGGGGGCACTGTGAAGGGAAGATCGAGTAGTCCCACCATGGACGATTTGATCAAAGCCTTCTACTCGATAGAGGTTCATTTGCCATCTTTCTGGTGGATAGAGAGGGTCCCTAGCAAAAGCAATCCAGCTGACGAATCCTCACGCATGGAGGGCCGAGCAGCAGCCGATCGCTGGGGAGCCACCTTTGTGAATGGGTTTTCGTGCCTTGACACAGTATCAACTTGGCTATCCCAGGCAGCAGCAAATCGAAAAGATCCCAAGCAGAAGGGCCCGGTTTGATATAAGGGGGTAAGTTGGAAACCGATCCAACCAGTTCCATGCTTCATCACTCAATCCAATCAGATGGACTTGAACGACAGCCTGGAAGACATTGTACAGGCCAGTAACGAGATGCCGACCATCTCAACCGTGACATTCCCCCGATCCGACAAAAAGAGTGCTGCGCAGCTTGGTTGTTTTGATGTTGTGCCTTGAACAACAGCATGCTAATTGCAGAGGCAAATTCAGTAGGATTTTTGGGTCAAGGAACAGGGACAAGAAGGGCGTTTACACAACGTGGATAGTACTTTCTTGGAACTGTGACTTGAATTTATTTCATGTACACATACATGAAATTTCCCAAAAATCCTAAACTGATGTATAGCAAATTCAAATGACAAAAGATCTGAGCGTTTGAGTTTATCCATGTCAAAGAAACATAGATCGATAAATAAAAGCTGTCAAGTTATATGAGAAAAATCTTCTTGTATCAAACATGTGAAGTTGGAGTGACTTTATGAATGACGTTATATTTGGCTTAAAGTCCTTCACCAGAGAAGGCAAGCAAGGCAACAGAGCCTCTCATGTTTCTATCCATGTTCACAACTGTTCAAACAGATGTACAACAGATTGTTTTGAACATGGTCATCAAAAAGTCAACTCCACTTTCAATCACCTTCATTTTGAAGATTTTTCTTCCCGCCCTCCCTCTCCAACAGGGGGGGTAAGTTGGAAACCGATCCAACCAGTTCCATGCTTCATCACTCAATCCAATCAGATGGACTTGAACGACAGCCTGGAAGACATTGTACAGGCCAGTAACGAGATGCCGACCATCTCAACCGTGACATTCCCCCGATCCGACAAAAAGAGTGCTGCGCAGCTTGGTTGTTTTGATGTTGTGCCTTGAACAACAGCATGCTAATTGCAGAGGCAAATTCAGTAGGATTTTTGGGTCAAGGAACAGGGACAAGAAACACTGTTCCAAACAACTATTTCATGATCAAAACGCCTGGGCAAACGAACACACACACACATACACATACACACACTTGCTCAGAAAATTCTTATCGAATTACTGTTGTGGAGTGCATCGGTCGTGCACAAACAATCCCTTAAAGTCTGACAGGTGAGAGTTGGATGACATGCAGGAAAACCAGTAAAGAAGATTGCTTTCTTTGTCCTTGCAAAAACAACTGTTCCATCTGACGAAGTCGGCAGTAATTCAGATTGCGAAAACCGTACAATATAATGAGCCTGTTGACATTGAAGTTCTGAGGAAGGTCCTGATGCAACTGAAACACTGAACAACGACATGCCGGTTCTTGGCTTAGCCGGTTGCCATTGACGGGAAAATAAAATGGTGTTGCAGGTACGTCACCAGGCGTCCCTGGTGATATCCTAGGATCATATGAGGAGCTTCGTTGGATGGAGCCTCATACGTCCTCTCCATCCCCCTGCAAGTACGAAGTAAAATTGAACCAAGTCAAAGCTATAGGAAGTTTTACATCTTTTCAGATGTTCCACACACACGCCTCGCTGCCGCGAGGCTTTTTTCAAATTCATCCACAGTGAAAGCTCTTATCCGTTCCCTGAAGCGGAAATGGCTTCAAAATACAGGGAAGAATCATCGAATGAATTAATCCTAAAACTCACAGGCTGTCATCAGGTAATGCCTCCATGCGTCGTGCTTGGATAGACAAAGTCCTTGTGGATTCCGCCAAGTGGCTAGCAAGATGAGCCAAGTCTGCCGCCGAGAAGATCTGAACTGGGTGTCGGGAAAGATCTCCTTCAGGATCCTCCAGACGTTCGAGTATGGCCATGTTGGCCTCCCTGTCATTGTTGAGGATGTTCCAGAAGAACGTTGCCAGTTGATGAATCTGGACAGGAGGTGGATTGATGTCAGCATTGGCAATGAGAGAATCGGTGTCATCCATGACGGATTCATGTGCCGATTCAGGGCTTTCTGGACCGTCAGCTTGATGGGGACGCCAGTTTCCATATGGAGAGGTCTCGGGGATCTGAAAGTAGCGTCGCCAGTAGTTGGCGAGCTGGGAGGATTGATCCCATGAATCAATCCAGCCATTCTGTCCGGCACGAACATGGCCGATGATGCCGTTGAAAAAATATTCAGGCTGCCTATTGTGGTGGCGGCCACGTCGATCCACTTCCGTCACCATAAGTCGTCGAAGCGCCGGTTGATCGTCATCTTCTGGAGGTGATTGGACTTCCACAAAATAGTATGCATGGAGCTGACGTCGGACTTCTTCCATCTCTTGCTGGAGTGGATATGATTCTCCTGTAGGAGTAGGTAGAATTGGAGCTTGATGATCGGCAGGAGATGGTATGGGTGTGGCAAGATTTGCCGAAGAGTACCCAAAGTGAGGTGTGTACTCGCCTGATGCAGTAGGTGAGAGGGAACTTCCAGCTTGGGGAGCATTGTCGCCACGGGGCGGCTGCAATAGATCCGAAGGAGCAGCAGTGCTACTGGATTGGCCATGACTGCGGGATCTCCATGAAACACGACGTGGCTTGCTCATGGATGAAGAAGGACGCGTGAGACCGGCAAATGAGGAATCACGCTTGGTCATGGTACAGTTGGAGCCAAGAGCTAAAGACTTTAACAGGTAAAAAACAACAAGAAGCAAAAGCAAACCACACCAGCGAACGGGAGAGTCCCATGTCCCTACATGTAAGAGACTTTTAACCTTAAGGAAGCATGTTGCGGTTTGGAAGAGCCTCATGGCAGCTCAGGCGCATGATGTAAGGCTGAATGTGAGACGTAAAGGGATGAATGTGATGTGAAAAGAACTCATTATGTTCTTGTCCCTCAGTCCAGTGAGAGCGGTATGCGTTCAGATAGGTGACGAGGTATTCTTCGTTGCGGAGAGCAAACGTATCTCCAGTATCATCTTGCCATCTGATGTCCATGGCTGAAGGAGATAAGAATCGATCCCACGTATACCAAATGTGCTGGCTGATGCAATACAACAGGTTGTACACCGTGAAGGTTTCCAACCTGTGTGTGTTGAGCAGGATGTTGAATGTGAACAATGCACGTTCTTCGACCGGAGTGAGGCGAGGGAGAACCTCACATGTTGTAGCGGCCATCGAGTCATCATGGGTTTTATTCATGAGCGGACGGACTTGTTCAATGTCAACGATGACCAAGACCTTTCGGACTTGAGGAGCAGGAGGAGGTTCTTCAGGTCGAGGATTTCGTTGCCTGTCATGTTGATGAGTACCACGGTTTTGCCACATATTGTCGTCCCGAGAGCGGGAGCGTTCAGGAGCTGTTCGTTGACGATGATATGAATGAGCCATACTTGCTGTGGGTGAACAGACACCGAGTAAGAACATTCATCCCAGGCAAAAGAAAGACTGACCAAAAGGGAGACCTCAAAGAAAGGACACGAAGAAAAGCAAAAAGAAAGGGAAAACCCGAAGCAAGTCAACAACAGCCCCAAATGAGGCAGCAGTGACGCCTTTTTTGACATCGCAAGAATTGATGCTAAAGTCAGTCATCACCCTCCAATTCATGAGGTGGATTTCCCGGACCCGGTGGGTCAGTCACTTCTGATGTCTGTTTCAGAAGTCCCCAGCGAAGCTTGCAGAGCTGAGGATCGCGATGGAGTCTTGCTCCAATTGTTTTCCACGAAGGTCTGGACTTTGTGTCCTGTTTCATGCCAATCAATTCCTGGTCATCGGCGTGGGTCCACGGACGAGCCGGATCAGGAGGTGTATTAGCAGGAATAGCATGAGTGATGTGCATCTGTGGAGACGGCGGAGCTTTTGGATTGGGAGTCAAGGTCAGAGGCGGTGTTCTGGGTCTTGCTTTCCCACCATGAATGTAGCTGATATCCTCTCTTGACGCAGCTTCACCATCGGAGTCATCCGAATTCATGTCTGCTGAACGGGCGTCTGAAATAATGGGTAACGAGGTCGAATGGACAGCATCAAGATTGTGGGCGAGTCTAGGTTCAGGAATTGACTCCCCTTTCTGTTTCTTTTTTGGTTGTGGGTCCACCAGAGATGATGACCGTTGTTTTGATCGCACTGGCACAGGTGTGGTAGTGCGTGTGGGGGCCGTAGGGAAGGTAATCGTTGTTGTGGATCCAGGAGTCGGAGTTGGACCAGGGTCCGTCATAAGACTGGCAGGTCGAGATGTACCAGTGGTGAGAATAGATGTATTGATTGGTGGAGAGCTTGTTGATGCCGGTCGCAGGAACGGTTCTGGATTCAAGACCATGTGGGAAGGGATGCCTCCATGTGATACCAAGGTCGGAGGACCTTCGGATGTCGGGCGAGGTACAAAAGTGTGCAGGCCTCTGGTGTTTGGATGATCAAGACGGAAATTGGCCGGAGGCGGCGCTTCATCATATTCAATGGAGGGCTCGAAGAAAGGCAAGAGTCCTGCCAGATAGTTGAGATGCATGATAGCTCTAGCCAAATGATGATGGAACTCTCGTCCTTGAGCATGATCCATGAGCGATCAAACGAAAGTGGAGCAAAAGGAAAGCGGAGCTTGAGCCAGGGAGCTGACGGAGGGAAACAAGAGACCACAGAAAGACAACAACCAAGAGAAGGGACAGGAAGAAACCAGAAACAAGAAAGAGGAAAAACAACGGGAACACACAAAAGAGAACCCCATGCCAAAAATAGCAGGAGCAATTTTTGAGACCTGCAAACTTGAGTTCTGATGCTGAATCAAAAGTTGGTTTGAGATGGCCTGAAGTTCCTCATTGGGAAAGCCAGCTCGTACGTATAATCGAATTAGTTGTGCCAAGCCTTGTTGGACACGCTGAGATGGGAAAGCTCCTTTGATGACGATGTGACACCTTGACCGAAAGCCGCTGAGCAGGACTGAAGGAGGTGAAGCGGAGAATGGTGAGAGGACTTGTGACACCTGTGTTGGTCCCTGATAGATCAATTCAAGTGGCTTTGTTTCGATCATAAAGCCAAGGAATTCTTGATCAGGCTCAGTTTCGAGGATAATAGGCTTTCCATAGAAGCCGTCGTCCAATAAAACTTCATATGGCTCAAAAGAGGTCAGGCGTCTGTCACCGAAGATGAGGCGATTGTCGACGTAACGGACATGTTTAATGAACAGGTGATGATTGGAGAGAAGTTGATGGAAGGTGTGGTACCAAATCTGTTCACTGATGGATACAACCATGAGACATAGGGCCGGAGAAAGAGGACTGCCCATGGGACTGCCTCGGCGTTGGCGGATGCAACGTTGTCCCAAGGCGAATGTCTGCATATGCAAGGCGGACTTGATCAAGTCTGGTACATCACCGACGACAATCTTCCGAGTGACATTGAGGCGACGAAAGGTTCGTCCTTTGATGATGTCTCCTGGATTGTTGGACTTTCCAGGGTAGACAGAGAAAACTTCCTCATCGTAGACATTCATCTTGTGCCGGAGAAAGTCAAGGAGCATGAACCAGGAACGAAGGAATCTGTCTTGATCAATACTTGTGAAAAAGCCGGCCAAGTCTTGATTGACCAAGATCAAATCGGCGTCGACAGGCGCCTATCGCAATATCGCGAGCAGAGTGTACACGTCGCCGCCGCCTGTAGCGAAATGATTTGGACATGCCGTAGGGATAAGCTGGAAGATGAGTCTGGCAAGAATGTTGAGCATTGGTCTGAATGGGGAGTCGACAAAGGAAATAATCGGCCTGCCGCTGCGGAAGTCTTTCTTCCTTTTGGCCAGAATATACCCAGATGGAAGCTGGCGACCCGATCCCACTGCCCACGGATATGCACGTCCGTGCTGGCGTTGAAGGGATTCAACCAAGGAAGTCACGATTGATGATGGTTCGCTGGGTAGGGATTCAAAGATGGACGGGTCTTGGAATGTCTTTTCGATGGATTCGAAATAAATGCACGGGCAAAATATTTGCAGAGAGGAAGCGTGTTTGTCCTCACAATGAAAGATGGCACCATCAAAGGTGTCTTGAAGACGTCCAATTGATTGCTTTGTGATGTGATCTGTGATCTGTGACAGGTGTTGTTGCCACAACAGGTGACAAAGGTCGGTGATATCGGACTGGGGCATGGAAGGAAGACCATTGCGCTTGGTCCAATTCTTCAAGCCAAGACGCAGTTGGTTTTGAAATTCCTTCTTGGACGGGAAGACTTTGTTGGCCAAAGATCCTTCCGCAATGACAGCAAGGTCTGGTTGGAGATGGGAATGGAGAAGGGAGCCGGAGAGGACCCAGTGAGAGTCCGAAGGATTGAGTGCCGCACTTTTGTAGCAGGACCAGGATTTGCAACAACATGTGGCTGGGTTCGTAGTCGACCAGTCGTCGATGGCTTGTTTGTGATTACAAAGGATGTCCAACACTGCCGCATGTTTGGTGAAGACCGTCTTGAAGGAAGGAGTGTGACATGGTACCTGGTAAGCAAGCATCCTGACATGCCATTGTCGCAGAAACTTCTTCAAGGTTTTTTGGAGGTCTGGAGCGAGGCACCATGGGGCCCGTAGAGCTGTCGCTTTGGGTGCTGGTTTCCCTCGCCACCATTGGATGGAGGCATCGATGGCATTCAGGGAAAGGGTACGGAAAGGCTCCTGGGTGTTGTTGGCCAGTCGACGTAAAGCGTAGCATAAGGTCAATCCACCATCATTGGATCTAAGCAGCTTTGTTTGCTCGAACCTTGCCTTGGTATTTGAACCTAAGGCGTGGATGATTGTCCAGAGTTCAAGACGATTCTGGAATCTGGTAGAGGTCAAAACTTGACGTACCAGTTGTGGAGTGAACTTGTGTTTGGCACGACGCGAAAGAGTCGCAAGGCCAAATTGAGCATTGGTGTTAAGAAGGGTTTTTTTGAGAAGACCCTTCTTTGGGTGGAAGAATTGGCAAATAAAAGGACAATTGAGGCGAGGTTGCCATTCTTGAATCAGTGCCATTTCCAAGCTGCGATAGTCACTTCTGTCTGTGTAGACTGGAATAGGTGCCCAAATATACAAGTTGTCATGTTCTTGCCAGTAACGAAGTGCCAGTTCAGCTTGCACAAGTCTCTCATTGGTGAGTTGAAGGTATTTTCTGGAGCGGCTGTACTCTCTGTCCATGACATGGTGCATTGCAGAGCCCACGTAGAATTTGGGTTGCATTGATTGGATATGAGTAAAACGGATATAGACGCTCTGAGGTTGGAAAAATTGTCTGGAGAAAAGGTTGTGGGAATGTAGCGTGAAGCCCCACAGGTGTTGGAGGTCCGCACACCCTTCCAAAATTGACTTCAGCTTGGGATTAGGTCGGTGACCATGGAGAATTGTCAAGAGCATCATTCGCGTTTGGATGATGCGGAATCCTTGAAATAAATGGATGCTGTAAGTCATGGTGAAGGGAGTCAAAATGTAAAGAATGAGGATCATCGAATGGAGAATTTGCAAATGGGATTGAAGCACTTTGTGCTTGAGTTTCCGACGCAAGAGCGGGGCTAGTCAATTGGTAAGGCTGATGCCTGCTGTCATAGCCCGGAGGAGGTTCAAAGCATCATAGTTTTTGCCCATGAGATTGACTGGGATTCCCATCATGACTGCCACGCGTTCTACAGTCTCGAGAGCGTCAGCTGGTTGCTTGGCCCACCATTCTTCCGTCTTGGCAATATTTTCGGTGAGCACTTTGCGTTTTGCTTCGGAAAGAGCAAGTTCTTTCAACCACTTGTTGAAAGCTCTGACTGCAAGGGTGGGTGGCATGTTCTGAGTGAGCCACGGATTGACACTGGTGGTGCCGACAAGAAGGGATGAAGGATCAAAGCCCGGAGGTGCAGGAGGAGCTGGTTGTTGAGAGCTTCGAAAAAGAGCAGCTTGGATAGGTGTGGCAGCAGGGCTGGAGGCTGGAGGGCCAGGAGTGCCCGGAGATGAAGAATCGCCTGGGTTTTCCCCGAGTTGTTGTCGCAATTGGGCGAGTTGACTCCGGAGTTGAGTCAGTTCTTGTTGAGTGTCAGGGTCTGCCATTCGGGTAGGAACCCAAGTATGGATCAAGTCTGCGATCTGTTGAGCAGCGTACTTGGTGTTGTTGGTCTTGTCCAGCAACTTTCCATCCTGTCTGGCTTTGCAAGATGACACTTTGTCAAGATCCACCCCTTTGTTCCGTAATTGAGTCAATAGCTCCGTCATGAATACCACCGCTGCGATGTCCCCCGTAGGAATCAGGTAAACTTCACGCCCATGAGCCAGCTTCCGAAGCCAGAAGTTGTTGGCCTGCTGATATAGTAAGGCCGCTACTGGAAGCTTCAGTGGATCGCATCCCTCGATGTCGAGCTTTTGTGTGAAAGCTGAAGGTCGAATACTACGAGGGAAGGTCAAGCCGTTGATCTTTTGATTGTCGTAGTGATCTTGATCGTCTTGCCAGTGAGGGTTGAGATCGAAGCCATATGTACGACTTTCATCAATGGTAGTCTGTCCTCCCGGTGACTTGGAGAATGGTGTGCCGGAGTGGCGAGGTTGTGACGACGGGATTGATGGGGTACTGGGCGAAGCCAGTTGAGTCGGGCCACATGGAATCGTAGGTGAACATGGCGGAGTGGCTGAGCTGGATTGACGTGGATATGCAAGTGTTGGTGGTGGTGATGAAGGAGGTGCAGGTGGAAATCTTGGATTGGTGGGTGGAAGTCTTGGATTTGGCCATGTATGCATCGAAGCTGATGGATCTGTTGGTGGAGTCATCATATAAGGTCCCGACTGGCGCATATTGAACTGAGGCTGGAACTGAGGTCTGGACTGAGGTCGCAGCATGTGTTGAGAGTGCCAAATCGCTGATTGCATAGGACCACACCATCGAGGAAAGAACGGAAGAGCTTGCCGTACAGGAGGGCGAGGAGGCTCAGGTTCAGCTCGATTTCGACCAGGTGCTGGTGAGCGGGATCGATCAGACTCTGCCATGGTGGCGTGGGCAGTTCAAGATTACTGATGGATCAAAAAAGCTGCGAGGTTTCAACAATTGACAGGATGAAATGAAATGGAACATCACATTTGAGGTACAGAGACCCAGTCAAGCAAAGTTGGTATGTGCATCAAAATCACTAAGCGAACTCTGCAAACTCCTAATGACCAAAAAATTCATAAGAGTGAAAAGCAAATCAATAGGCAAGTCAGCAGTCGCATTTTGCCAATGCGTTTGTCCAGGAAATCCCTAGAAAAGAAGTCATGATCCTGTTTAGGACAAGAAACTAAAGATACACGATCAGAGAATGCTGTCTTAAATGCTCAACGTTTTCGTTTGGCGGCATGCCGTTCCTCGTTGGCGCGATAGTTGACATTGTCCTCAGAATCTGTGTCCTTAAGTTCAATAGGGCGCCGTGCCAGATGGTCATCATCTTTGAGGTCGGACCATTTGATCGCGATGAACTTCAGCCCCACGTGGTAGCTGTGAGCAATCGTGTACTTCTCCGGAGTGGTGACGATTCCCTTTTTAGCTACATTGAGCTGACATTTCTCGTTCCCTCCACCGCGCAGTGCAAGATGTTCCACTGAGCCTCTATAGATCGCCCCAATGGTGATTTCTTGCTGGCCTTTGCCTTTCTTCTCCATGGAATCGAGCAGTTCTTGTTCTGCCCATGATGGGAAGTTCTTGTCAGCATTGGCAATCTGCCGGCCTATGTAGAATGCTCCAAAGGTGGGCATGTGGCATCTCTGTAGATTTTTGTGGTAAGCCCAGTTTGCTGGTCGGATCTTGCCCTCCATAAGGATCAGCTGTGCGGTACTGAGGGTCGTACCATGGCCAAGTGCCCATGTGACGAGGGTTTGGCCGCCAAACGGTGGGGGCATTTTGAATCGATCCATTTCTGGCAGCGGCATGACCAAGGCTAGCATGCCTGTTTGTGGAAGTTCGCGAACATAGCATGCGGACAAATCAAAATCCGTTAGGATGCCTGTACTTGACAATAAATGTATGGCCTTTCTGCCAATGTCTGTGGGGATTCTCACGTCCACGTTGGTCAACTCGTCCATGGATTCGTCAAAGTGCTCTTGGACAATACTCATGGATGGTTGGGGAAGCTCCTTTGCATCAAGTTCATTTGCCGCTCTCATCCGATCAGGATGGGTGAGAGCATGTTTGACTTGGCGAACCCATTCCTCTCTGGAACCTTCTTGAAGGTTGATGGCCATATGACCAGGTGGAAGAGTGGAAGTTCTGGATTGAGCTGAACCAGAGCGATTGGGATGATTGCCCTGGCTGTGGGAGTGCTTTTCCAGCGAGTACGCCGTCAGAGGCTTTGAAGGATACTTGGAAGGCTGTTCATCATAAGATTGATGTTTGTAGTGTGGCTTTGAGTAATCGATCCATCCAGAGGGATGCGTGTAATATTGAGACTTGGACTGGTCTTTCCAAGACTGCCAAGGCTTCCGCTTTTTGGTGGAGCCGTAGTCAGGGTAGGTGGAATAGTCTTGGTAGTCCGACTTGTCGGGAATTGAAAATTGTTCGTAGTGATGGTCATGCCAAGATGGAGGTTGCTGTGTAGTGGATGGATAAGTATACTCATCACGACGTCGAAGTTCATCACGTTGATGTAGGTCTTCCCGGTGACGTGGAGAGTTGGAACGAAGAGTGACTGACTGGGGACGGCCTGGAGACATGGAGTCATCCCGTGAGCGGGAACGTCGACGAGGTTGGCGGGAACGACTGTCCCGTCTGTGACGTCTTGGACTTCTCGGGATCGAAATGGGACGTTTGTCCACCTGAGACGGAATATGTTGAGACCTTGACCTGGAACGGCGATGAAGCCGTGGAAGTGGTGGTAATGGGACAATGGGTGGAGATTCTGCGACTGGAGTCACTGATGGGAGTGGAACCCCACTTGCATGAGGGCTCTTAGACCTTTCTTTGGTCATTTCCATAAACGCCTGCATGCCAGATTCCACTGTGTTGCGCATCTGTTGCATCATCTCTTCTGGATTGAAAGTGGGATGTGGCTCTTGTGGAGCGGGTTGAGATGGAGTTGGAACAGGAGGAGTCTGGACTGGTGGCACCGTTGGTGGCTCAGGCACTGATGGAGGATTTTGATGAGATGTGGTTTGTTGGGAGGTCTGATGGAATGGGAGAAGTTGCTGGAGTTGCTGAATATGGGTCTGAGCTTGGGAATTCAACTGTTGATGCAGTAATGCATTTTGGTCCCGTAACTGAGCCAACTGAGCTTGAGTCTGAGCTTGTGACTGAGCTTGAGACTGTTGGTTCATCAGGTCACCTCCACAAAATTGACCAAATTGTGCTGCAGGTTGAGGTGAAGTAAAGGCAGGCGCTGACCAGCCACAGTTCCACATGTTCTCCGAAAAGTTTGGCCAACGACCAGGAAACATGGCCAGAAATAACAGGTCTGGCAGCACTGTCAGACGATCACTATAGTGGTAAAACATTAACATTGGATGCATCCACAACTCATGCAGTATTCGTGATAAGGCTCAAAGGCCCTCGGCTTTCAAGTCACAACCCTCTGGACGGCTAACGTGTTCAACCCCTGAATTAGGTGCACAATTGAACCTCACCAACGACCATCAAAAGAAAGGAGAACCACACCTGAAGCATGTCCTGTAGCCTCACCTGATCATGAGTATGATGCATAATGCTGAGCGTTCTCTCGAGCAACATTGAAAAACGGATGTTGACGTGGCTGCCAGCTATGAAGAACGGTAAAAAAGGGAGTCCCCGAGACAGCGGGAAGCTGTTCAACACTCACTCGACCGACATGTGAAACAATGAAAAATGGCCAGCTGTTCACTTTACTTAGACGAATTACTAATTCAAAAGTGTAAATTCAGACATCGATTTACTGTCAATTGTTAGCCTGGAAAGGCTTTCCCCGAAGGGTTCCTGCCAACTTGACGTATACAGCAGGAATGACACACTTGCTCAGAAAATTCTTATCGAATTACTGTTGTGGAGTGCATCGGTCGTGCACAAACAATCCCTTAAAGTCTGACAGGTGAGAGTTGGATGACATGGCAGGAAAACCAGTAAAGAAGATTGCTTTCTTTGTCCTTGCAAAAACAACTGTTCCATCTGACGAAGTCGGCAGTAATTCAGATTGCGAAAACCGTACAATATAATGAGCCTGTTGACATTGAAGTTCTGAGGAAGGTCCTGATGCAACTGAAACACTGAACAACGACATGCCGGTTCTTGGCTTAGCCGGTTGCCATTGACGGGAAAATAAAATGGTGTTGCAGGTACGTCACCAGGCGTCCCTGGTGATATCCTAGGATCATATGAGGAGCTTCGTTGGATGGAGCCTCATACGTCCTCTCCATCCCCCTGCAAGTACGAAGTAAAATTGAACCAAGTCAAAGCTATAGGAAGTTTTACATCTTTTCAGATGTTCCACACACACTACTGTATGTATGTATTGTATTGTATTGTATTGTATTGTATTATATCATATTATATCATATCATATTATATCATATCATATCATATTATATGATATTATATTATATGATATGATATTATATGATATTATATTTTATTATATTTTGTTATATTATATTATATTATATTATATTACATTAATCATTAAATTATTATATTATATTATATTACATTAAATTATTATATTATATTATATTATATTATATTACATTACATTACATTACATTATATTACATACACCAAATTCCCCAACAGCGTAAACTAATGGGGTCTTCATCCCAGAATAGCTCGGTTGGGCATTGGTGCAGGCGCCGGGTCAGGTTCAACGATATTCTGAAGAAGGTTCCGAAGGTTGGGAGGCTTTGGTGCAGAGCCAGGTCACGTTCAACAGGGTTCCGGAGAAAGTTCCGGAGAAGGCCTGGGAGTGGTGCAGAGCCAGGTCAGGCTCAACAAGGTTCCGGAAAAGGTTCCGGAGAAGGTCGGGAAGGCTTTGGTGCAGAGCCAGTCAGGTTCAACAGGGTTCCGGAGAAGGTTCCGGAGAAGGTCTGGGAGGCTTCGGCGCACGGCCAGGACAGGAGAAGTTCCGGTCCGGTGAAGGTCTGGGAAGCTTTGGTGCAGAGCCAGGTCAGGTTCAACAAGGTTCCGGAGAAGGTTCCGGAGAAGGTCTGGGAGGCTTTGAGAAGGTTCCGGAGAAGGTCTGGGAGGCTTTGGTGCAAAGCCAGGTCAGGTTCAACAGGGTTCGGGAGAAGGTTCCGGAGAAGGTTCTAGAGGCTTTGGTGCAGAGCCAGGTCAGGCTCAACAGGAAGAAGGTTCCGGAGAAGGCCGGAGAAGGTTTCGGAGAAGGTGTGGGAGGCTTTGGTGCAGAGCCAGGTTAGGTTCAATAGGGTTTTGGAGAAGGTTCCGGAGAAGGTTCCGGAGAAGGTTCCGGAGAAGGTTCTAGGAGGCTTTGGTGCAGAGCGAGGTCAGGTTCAACAGGGTTCCGGAGAAGGTTCCGAAAAAGGTTTGGGAGGTTTTGGTGCAGAGCCAGGTCAGGTTCAACAGGGTTTGCGGCCATTTAACACACGGAAACTCAGCTGAGGTGTTTCCAGCGCTTGGCTTCGCAGCACGCTTCAGAAAGATTTGTAAAAATAAAACGTTGCGGCTGTTGGGGATACCACCGAAGCTTATTTTTATATAGGATAAGTAAATAGATAAAGAAATGCACAATAAGAAAGTAAATAAATGGATAGATAAGAAAATAGATGGATATATAGAAAAATAAAATCATGATGTTGAATATATTCACATTCTACATGGACAGTCAAACAACAATTTCAATTTCTCAGTTGTGCAGCAAACAGATCAAATCTCCAGATATGTTTTGTCCGCACACCTTCCCTTGTGCCCGTGAGGTGACATTCTGCAAGGATTGCGTGGGGCCGAAACCTTAGCCCATCCCGTATGATAGGAAGGTTACAGTTTATGGTCCCAAATGACACCATGACATTTTCTAGGACCCGAGGACATGCCTTTCGCAGCCTCTGTGAGCTGGCATAGTTTAAACACTGCATTCAGGGAGTTTTTTTAACGCAATAGCCATCTTTGGTTGCCCCAAGGCCAGAAGTTGAGGCGACTTGCGCTGATCCTGCAGCTGGTTCCGTCATCCTATTGGAGCAACTTGGTTTGGCACGTGGATGCCGTGGCAAAGGGTCCAATGAGTCCATCTCCCCAAATGTGGTTGCATTGCAAAAGTTACCTAACAAATGATACAAATATGATACAAATTGTTGCCTGTTGCCCTTCTTTGTTTTGGCTGTGATTTCATGCCAAGCGGACAACATGCAACGAAGACGAGGGTTCGCTGTTGAGCATCTTTCTCTCGTCAGTATAGTCTTTAAAATTAGTTTGCTTGAATGAATCAAAAAATGTATATCCCAAAAAAAAATGACAGACATATTTATGAAGAAACTGCCTTTGTTTTTGTGCTGTTTATTTGATTTCTACCATTCTGGCGCGGGGTCGTTTTCTGTCTAAGGAACCTGCGATTCCATGTTGAGGAAGAGGGCAAGGGTATGGACCCCGAGGCCTTTTCATTGGCAGTGTGGCAGTGTAGTGAAGTCTTTCCGAGTCCAAAAATTGAAACTTCTTAGGGGCTGGCGAAGCTGTACAAAATCTGTATTTGCAGATTGTAGATGATTGTAGCTTTGTAAGTGCGATACCCGGGCTGTTTGGGAATGTGTTGATGTACATGCAGATGCTCACAGACAGTGGGTTGCATCCAGAGCAGACGCATAGCACATTTTTTGATACCAAACAGTTTTTGGCATAAAATGCTCACAATCCAAACGCATAAATGTCATAAACGCATGGCTGCGACGAAATAGCCAGGGCAACAAGATCAAGGCTGACAAGGAGAAGGTCAAGGAATTCCGCGCATCCATCAGGATGGGTCCCATTTCTTGTTTTTCCCAAAAGTGGGGTTCTCGTTTGGCTTACTTTGTCGCGGGGGGAGCAAGATGGAAGCGTGGACATCGTGGACGGACAGGAAACCGTGGGAACGGAAGCGCGGACATCATGGACGGACAGGAAACCGTGGGAAATAGCTTGGGGAGAGTTCCATTGGGAGGGAGCGAGACGGAAGCGTGGACATCGTGGATGGACAGGAAACTGTGGGAAATAGCTTGGGGAGAGCTCCGTTTTGACGGGGCGAGACGGAAGCGTGGACATCCTGGGGTCCTGGACTGGCAGGAAACCGCGGGAAATAGCTTGTGGAGAGCTCCGTTGGGAGGAAGCGAGACGGAAGCGTGGACATCGTGGACGGACAGGAGACCGTGGGAAATAGCTTGGGGAGAGCTCCGTTGGGAGGGAGCGAGACGGAAGCGTGGACTTCGTGGACGGAAAGGAAACCGTCGGAAATAGCTTGGGCACCGCATGGCACACAGCTTACCCCAGAACCTGAAGAACTTGTGCCATAGCCAAATCACCACGGCACACCGACACTTATCCATGTATGTGCACATTGTTTTCCTGAAGTTCCTATGCGGACTGCAACGCTTTGTACCGTTTTTTATCTGTCTTAAACCTGATACAAAGCGTTGTAATCCGCATGGCACACCATCAACTTGACCTCTAGAAGACCAGGAGTTCTACATGCCATTCTCATTGGCGGACTCTCATTCCTACCCTGGGAAAATATACCCACAACGCTTTTCCCAGTGGCACACCAGGAACATTCCAGCACTGAACAACACAGCACAATGGCACTGAGATATTCAAGGTACCGCTTGACAGCGTGATTTTTACGAGATCCTTACGAGGTTTTTACGAGATCTGTGCGAGATCTGGATTTTGCAAGGCAAGGCAGCAGGGCAAGGCAGCAGGGCAAGGCACAGGGATCTTTTCTTCTCTTCCCTTCTCTGCTCTACGCCTCTCTAATCACTTCTACTATTAAATTCGATTCTCTTCTTGACTCTTCTGTACATAGTCTCTTCTACTCTACTCTTCTCTTCTGCTGTTCTCTCTTCTGTGCGAGTCAAGCTATTGAGAAGCCATCCCCATGAGTTTCTATCTCAAAAAGAATATGTCTCAAAAACATGTGTGCCCCTGCAAAGTGTTAGAAAATCAATGCCACAAACAATTGATTCATCCAGCGAGAATGACATGTATATCATGGACTTCCAACGTCACACCCTTCGCGGCACAAGAAGATGACCGCGCCATAAGTTACCACTTTGACCCAGTAGTGGGAAATAGCTTGGAGAAAGCTTCGTTGGGAGGGAGCGAGACGGAAGCGTGGACAGGAAACAATGGGGATAGCCTGGGGAGAGGTCCGTTAACGGAGTTGGGAGGGAGCGAGACGGAAGCGTGGATTTCGTGGACGGACAGGAAACCGTGGGAAATAGCTTGGGGAGAGCTCCGTTTTGACGGAGCGAGACGGAAGCGCGGACATTGTGGACAGACAGGAGATCGTAGGAAATAGCTTTGAGAGAGCTTCGTTGCACCATGGGAGGGAGCGAGATGGAAGCGTGGACATTGTGGACGGACAGGAAAATGTGGGAAATAGCTTGGGGAGAGCTCCGTTGGGAGGGAGCGAGACGGAAGCGTGGACATTGTGGACAGACGGGAGATCGTAGGAACGGACAGGAATCCCTTTGGGGGAGAGCTCCATCGGGCCCTGTAGTGAGAATGCAGAGCTGTTGGCACCTGTTTTCAAGACAAATTCCATCAACGCAATTGTCCCGAAAAATTGTGTGCCCAAGACTTGTCAAATGGTTGTCAAACGCAGGGCGATGTGGCATGCATAGCTTGAGCTGTTGGCACAAGTCTTTCAGGACACATTCGATCAATACGATCGTCACGAAAAATTGTGTGCACAAGTCACAAGACTAAGAATTGTCAAAAGTTTCCAGTCCCTCGGCCATGGGACATGCATAGCTTCGTGGGCAAGGAGCGACACTAAAAGAGCAGAGATGTTGGCACGGGTTTTTCAGGACAAATTCCATCAATGTGATTGTCCCGAAAAACTGTGCGCCCAAGACTTGTCAAATGGTTTCTAAACGCTGTGCAATGGGACATGCATTGAAAAAAGTTCGTTTCTGGAGGGATTTCATTTTGCACCCCGTTCTGTCCGTCGATGCTTCGTCTTCGCTCCCTTCGCAGCGAAGCAAACTAAACGAGAACCCAAGTGCAGGAGATGCATCAGCGTGAACGGGCAGGTGGGAAAATAGCTTCGGGACAGCTCTGCTGGAAGGGAGTGGCACTGAAAATGCAGAGCTGTTGGCGCGGGTTTTTCACGGAGCAGCTATTACACAGAGGAGCTTTTACACACTCTGTAGCTTTTACACAGAGAAGTCTTGACACAGAGAAACTTTCACACAGGAAAGCTTTTACACACAGAAGCTTTTACACTGAGAAGCTTTGACGCCGAGAAGGCTTTACACAGAGAAGTCTTGACAGAGAGAAGCTTGTACACACAGAAGCTTTGACACCGAGAAGTCTTTACACAGGGAAGCCTTTACACAGAGGAGCTTTTACACAGAGGAGCTTTTACACAGGAAACTTTTACACACAGACGCTTTTACACAAAGAAATTTTTACACACAGAAGCTTTTACACACAGAAGCTTTTGCACACAGAGGAGCTTTACACACAGAAGCCTTTATACACACAGAAGCTTTTACTCACACAGAAGCTTTTGCACGGGAAAGCCTCTGCACCGAGGAGCTTTTACACCGAGAAGTCTTACACAGAGGAGCTTTTACACACAGACGCGTTTACACAGAGCAGCCTTTACACAGCGAAACTTTTACACACAGAAGCTTTTACACAGAGTAGCTTTTACACAGAGAAGTGTTGACACAGAGAAGCTTGCACGCACAGAGGCTTTTACACAGAGAAGCCTTGTACACAGAGCAGCTTTTACACAGAGGAGCTCTTACACAGAGGTGCTTTTACACACAGAAGCTTTTACACACAGAAGTCTTTTGCACAAGAAACCTTTTACACACGGAAGCTTTTACACACAGAAGCTTTTACACACAGAAGCTTTTACACAAAAAAGCCTTTATACAGAGAAGCTCTTACACACAGATGCTTTTACACACAGAAGCTTTTAGGCACAGAAGCTTTTACGCACAGAAACGTTTACACACAGAAACTTTTACATACAGAAGCCCTTACACGAAAAAGCCTTTGCCCAGAGAAGCTTTTACACACAGACACTTTTACACACAGTAGCTTTTAAGCACAGACGCGTCTACACACAGTAGCTTTTACGCATAGAAGCTTTATGCAGAGAAGTCTTCATGTTTCATCATGTCTTTTTTCCCCACATCTTTGTGTGGGGTTCTTGTTTTTGGTTTGCATCCCGTCCGCCTCCTGCCCGCCTCCTCCTCCCGCCTCCTCCACTTACTTACTCACACACGACTTGCACGCACACACACAACTTACTCACACACAACTTACACACAACTTACTCACACATAACTTACTCACACACACAACTTGCTCACATACAACTTGCTCACACACGACTTGCACACACACAACTTACTCACACACACAACTTACTCACACACAACTTGCTCACATACAACTTGCACACACACAACTTACTCACACACACAACTTACTCACACACAACTTGCTCACACACAACTTACTCACACACAACTTGCTCACATACAACTTGCCAACTTGCTCACACACAACGTACTCACATACAACTTGCTCACATACAACTTGCTCACACACGACTTGCACACACACGACTTGCACACACACAACTTACTCACACACAACTTACTCACGCACAACTGACATGGATCGTCGCTTTGCGTGGCAGGCGTGGCACTTATGGCACTGGGCTGGCTCTGGTGACGCGCTTGGGTAAAGGCGAGTCGCCGGGGACGCCGCGGCTGTTGGGGTGGCAGGCGTGGCACTTTGTGACATCGACCGTCACTTTGCGTGGTAGGCGTGGCACTTTGTGACATCGACCTTAACTTTGTCTGGCAGGCGTGGCACTTACTCACACACAACTTGCTCACATACAACTTGCACACACTAGACAAGAATGGATCATTATATGATCCGGCAGGAACTGAATCCTGAAACATGCAAACCAGCCTAGATCGTTAGATTAGTAAAGGAGCCACATGAGGTACTTCTCGAAAACGATGTAGAGCATCCAATATTGTCAAACGTAGTTAAAACCAGAATCCATAGAGTTTTGACCAGCATGTTGAAAATCCCAAATAATGTTTCGGCGATTGTTTCCAAAAAGACCCAAAGTTCGTCGGCGACATGATCTCGGCGAAAATATGTCAAAAAGTCATAATACTGTCGGCGATATGGTTTCGGCGAAAATCTGAGGAAGGTTCTGATGCTTGTAAATTTCAAAATTGATTCCAGATTGCGACAACAGTGCAGCAAATTGTATAATATTGTGGTTGGGGTTCTAAGCTTGGCCCCTTGCTATGTCCGAAAAAAGCAGGTACGTGCAGTTGATCAGACTGCATATCCTCTCCAAACATCAGTAGCTTCGTTGGCCACGGACTGATGAATGGAGCCGTGGCCCCCTGCAAATATAAACAGGTTTCCTGTAAAAGTAACACGGTAAGAGTCAAGGAAGTTTTACATCTGTTCAGATGTTACAAACACACACCCCGCTTGTAGCGGGGTTTGATTTTTTGGAAGACCATCGCAGCAATGTCGACAAAATTAGATACATAAAACTGTTCCGGAGCTAATGTACATAACTGTATTCAGTCACTAAGAAGGGAGGCTCGTCTCAGCTTGAAGTGTTTCGATCGCGTCACGGAAGCTCATGTCCTCAAGCGCTCTCCACGTGTCGTTGATTTCCCCAGATGCCATAGCAGCCCTCAAAGTGATAGAAAGTTGTTGAGCCAAGTCCTGGATCGTCGGGATAAAGCGGGTTGCCTCCGTAGGTGCCGTGGTCTCAATGGGAACGTTGTGAAAAGGATGATGGCCATGTACTAGGGGAATTTCAAAATGATGGCGCCAATAGTCCGCTGTGCGCAGGGACCACTCCCAATTGCCCGAAAGACCATAAAAGTAGTGTTCAGGATCACGACATCTGGAGAGCCCTGACAAGGGGATCTCTTCAATGAATAGCTCCCTGGTGTTGTTGGAGTGGGTAAAGATCTTGAATTGGATCTGGTGAACCACGCGGGAAGAGAAGTGAGCACGATGGAGGTAATTGTGTGTAGAGCTTGGCTCCGTCGGGAACGGGATATCAGGAGGTGCAAGGCCTGAATATGTATCAGAATGGATTGTAGTTCCAGGGTCAAGAGCTGTACTGTCAGTCGCCAAGGGTGCCGAAGTGGTGTTGGTAGGAGGGTCAGAAACGTCAGAATGACAAATTGCAGCAGCCTGGGTGTCTGGTACTTGAACAGGGTCAGCAGGAGCGAGGCCACGGGTAGGATTCGAAGGCCAAGCCAAACCCGCAACGGTCGCGTCTCGTTTGTGCTCCATAGGTGAAACGATCAGAAATGCGAGGAATGGTGCAACAAAGGCTGAGGCATCAAAAATTGCGTAAATAAGTCCAGCAAGAACATGAAAAACCTAAGAATAATGAAGTCCGGTTCTCAATCAAGTAGTTCAATTGCGACAAAGAAGCCAAAGCTCAAAGTCAAATAAGGTATAAATCGAAAAGTCCTTTGTGTTGGTGAGGTGTCAAGAGAGAGTAGAAAACCCTGCAGCATGGTCTTTTTAGCTGGCTAGCACATCAGGGCAAGATCACACCGGAGCTAATTTTGTAGCATTGCAGACGTAGTACGAAAGGCTGTCTGGTACCCGGAATGAGCAAAGAGGATTCGCGGGAGTTGTACTGCCGAAGTCGCCATTCAGGTCGGTATTCCTCCAAAAGCTGCAAGATCGTCATATCATTGGAAACTTGGAATGTATCACCGTCCAGGTCGCAAAAGCGAAACTCCAAATTCGAGGGATCAATTTGGATGTCCCATTGGGACCTCAATCTTTTGGAGATACAGAAGCGAAGTTCGCCAGTTGGGATGAGGCCGGCTTCAACTGGTTCCATCTGACGTGACCAGGTAAACAGAGCCTCAAGTTCGTAGCCACTAACATTTCTAAAATTGGAGCTCGCCATAGCCATGTAGTGTTCACGGTCAGGTTCGCTTCGGTGAGTCAATGCCTGTAGGGGAGAGAAGTCAACCAAGATAAGAACAGGTCTGTTTGGAGGAGGGTTCACATCACCAGGAAGGCCTCGATGTTCAGCAAACCATCCAACGGTTCGTGTACCAAGCGGTGTCTCGATCGTGGATGTAGCGCGATATGGATTGGGCCGAGAAGAATGAGCCATTGCGTCGAATATGAAGTATCGAGGATAAAGCGAAAAGCCCAAGCTGCAAAATGGGTTGGAATGACCAAAGAATAAAGCTCAAAGTGTTGGAAATGGAAGAGAAACGGTGTACCTAGTAAATGGTCACACAAAGAGACGGTGAATCACAGGTCTTTTTTCATGCCGACAAATAATGTGGTATATTACACACTTGAGTCCGACATATCCATCGGGTCAATATCGTTCGCATCCAGTGGACCATGCACTTGTTGAGGAGGGACGGCGGGGCGAGTGAGATGTACAGTACGTTGTAGTGTTGCCGGTGGGGAAGAAGGTGGTGTAGACCGCCAAGGTGGCCAATATAAAGAGGTAGTGGTTCCTTGAGAGTGGTGTTGGGCAGAGCGTCCCCAGCATGACTGCAAAATAAGGAGGTGGTCCGGTATCGCTTCGTACGGCTGGGAGACATAGACGTTGGAGTGTTCAGGGTGTGGTAAAGCGGGAACAGTAGTTGCCGTAGGAGAGGAGGATGATGATTGAATTGGTACGTCATAGTATCGGCGCCAATGGTTAGCTGTGGTACGCAGGGTCGCCTGGTTGTTGGTGAGGTGCATGTTCTCCAGAAATGTTTCCACTGGTTTCCACGTTTCAATACCATCAAGTGTCCTTTCCACGATCCAAAGTTCATCTGAACGGTTAGACAAAGGATAGCTCAGCTTCTTGATGAAGACGGAATGGACAGTGGTAGAGGTCGGAATTGTTCGCGCTGCACGAGGAATATAGGATGCCGAGGTAGGATCATCAGATGGCAGGTGTGAGACAAGGCCATGTACGGATGTAGGTGGTGAACGGTGTGAGACCAATCGAGCAGTATCATCCGTGTTGGAGGTCATCATGTACGATCACAAGAGTATGATAACGAGAAATACTGAACTGAAGCCAAAAAGCCGTGGGGAAGGTCAATGATGAAGGAATAAATAACGAGCATCACCAAATGGAAAAAGAGAAATGGATGACACAAAGGAAAATCAGAACAGGGGTGGTGGACATCATAACGAATGTTTTCCTTTTTCCTCATAGACGTGAGCCTCGCCGAGATCTATCAAGACGGCTAATCACTCGGCCGCTTTAGTGTATCTGGTGGCCGTGACGAATGGATGCCCACGGGGAATAACTTGAACATGTACAGCAAAGCCTGTGTCTTGTGCATCCGGATGGGGTGTCAGCAGCAACGGTGAACACTCACGGGTCGTGAAGGCATCGAGATGTTGATGAGTTTTCCAACTCGGGTAAAACCAGTTCAAAACATCCAAAAGAGAATGAGGAAGGTCGTCAAGCATCTGAGCTCCTTGATCGGTGTCAATCATCATGTAGAAATCTGACGCTGATAGGTGTATCGACCAGCGTTGTAGCAACGTGTCGGTGACTACGGTTTTGAGGTCTGAAACGAAATGACTGCGAGCATAGTCCGGGTAGATCACCTTGAACGTCTGGAACAGGCTGTCATAGGTGGCCGTAGGAAAGTTGCCAGCGACCTTGGGGGTCAAGATGTTGTAATAAGGGTTGCGTACGGCCAGTTGTTGCATCGGCTTGAGGTCCAATTGGAAAATAACCGGTCGGTGAGGTGTCGTAGGCGAAGACCGGTTGGGTGGGTGCTGAAGTGACGAAGAGCCCATAGTGGAAGACGATGTCCTTGTTGGAGAGCGTGAGCGTCGTGTAGGTGAGATCCTCTCATGGGACATAGCTCGCAGTTGGCAATAGCGGTCCAGGTGAATGCGGAGAGACATAATAAATGGCTGGCGGGTTGTGTGATACGACGTGTCAAAATTCAATGGGGCAACAACGCCCATGGTTCTGAAGATTAAAAAGAAGAAAAAATCCCAAAAAGGAAGGTCAACTGATTGGTAAAGCAGGAAAACAGTGCCGCAAGTTCTTTTTTCCGTTGGTTTGCATATGTCGTTGGTCAGCCAAGTTGTCTTTGATCTTATTCCACATAGAGCGGACATCTTCCTCAGACTTGCCCATCTTGGTCGAAATCACCTTCCATGAAAATCGAGACTTCTCGTCAGCCTTCAGAGTGCGTAGTTTCTGTTTGTCTTCGGAGGTCCAAAGTGACAGTGGGCTCGAGGAGCGGGAGCGGGATTGGTCACGTCGGCGACGACGCTTGGCAGGCGCCTTTGGAGCGGATTTGGCTTTCTGTTTGCGATTCGGCGGTGATGGTGTTCTGGTAGAAAGCTTCGAAGGTGCAGGTAAAACATCAGGAGGCGGAGCGGCAACATGTTGGTGTGGCTCAGGGAGATGGGTTTCCACCAGTTCATCCATAAGTGTCTCTTCCTCCGCCATATCCGGCGATGGGATGGGGGCATTGTCAATGAAGGCGTTGGTCTGGTCGGAGTAGTGTGGTCGTAGCCCATCAGGTTGATTCCATACGTCAGTACTGGGAAGAGGGGTAGGTTCGATGTTGGGAATGAGCGTGGGTGGTAGTAGCGCCATTGCTCGATGTAGTAGAAGGTAAGCATGGTGAACATCATGAAGAAATTGAAAAAACACTGGTTCTTGAATCGGAATTGACGTCGTAGGAGACGAGGAAGCCATGACAATGCGTCGAATATGGGCCAACAAGTAAATGAAGCCGAGTTTGAGGGTAAGCCAGCTAGAAGAGCACTATTCCAAGATCAAATAAATTCTAATATGGTCCAAATAGGTGAAACGTTCAGCAAGATGTGAGTAATGAAACGTAAGCGCCAGCGGCTGGACGGTTCAGGATTTTACCACAATGAGGAAACGTGCAAATATTGACGAATCGGCTTGGCGGCAGCGACAAGATCGGACTCGGTAAAACCTGCAGATCTGTACAAACGGTGCAATGCGGCAAAACCTCGTGTTCGTTCATGTGCAGGGTGCGCGCATTTGGCGACCAGAAATAATCGTGAAACAAAACCCGAAAGTTGGACGGCCAAAGGTGATGCGGAGAATGGCGCCATGACCTGGTTGAAGTCGCGTGGAGGGCTGTAGCGAAGGGCAAAGGGCTCGAACTCGATGCAAAAGCCCAAGAACTCCTGGTCCGGTTCCGTTTCCAAAATGATAGGATGGCCGTAGAACTCCGGGTGGAGGAAATTGGCGAAGCAAATTTCGTAGTCCCAGCCGGGGTCCGACAAGCACAGTCGGTTGTCCACATAGCGAAGGAGGCGAGCTGCGAGATCCATGTTGCTAAGGGTGGTGCGGTAGGTTCGGTACCAGATTTCTTCAGACAGTGCGACAACCATCATGCACAAAGCTGGACTCAGTGGGGAGCCCATAGGGGATCCTCGAATTTGTTCAAAAACCGTAGTGCCAATGGAGAATTGAGTCATCTTCAACGACATGAGGATGATGCGTTCAATGTCCCGAATGAAGATCTTCCTGGTCACATTGAGTGTACGGCATGTGCGGCCTTTGACTACGTCCCCTGTGTTGTTGCCCGGAGTTGCCTTCACGGAGATGATCTCGTCGGGGTCGGTGTTCATGAGGGTCGAGAGGAACTGCAAGGTCAGTCGCCAGCTAGCGATGAAGCGGTCAGTGTCAATGCTTGTAAAAAAGCCCGCAAGATCTTGGTTGTGTATTCGTGGAGTGGGGAGCGAATCAAAGTCGGTGTCCTTGAGGAGCTTGATGAGATCAAATACATCACCCTTGGCCAGGTTGTGGGGAAACGCTTGGGGTAGAAGGTTGTAGATCAGCTTGGCAGTGCAGTTCAACATAGGTCGGAAAGGCGCCGTGAAGAAGCTGACAATGGGTCGTCCGGCCTTGAACTGTTTCTTCCGTTTGGGTAGAACATAGGCATTCGGCAGGTCTCGTCCAGCACCAAGTGCCCATGGGTATGCTTTGCCAAAATGGCGGTTGATCTCGGCGATGGTCCGCTCGATGATGTCACTCGGGCTTTGCTCCAATTTGCGAAATACCAACGGGTCGGCGAAGGTGGTGGTGAGGCACTGGAAGTAGAGTACGGGGCAGTAGATTCGTAGGGATGTAGCTCGCTTGTCCTCGTTGTGGAAGACGGCTTCTGGAAAAAGACGTTTGAAGCGGCCGATGTCTTTGTGAGTGATGTGGTTGTTGAGGGTGTGGTGGTGGGATTGAATAGAACGATGCCAAAGTTCGTCAATATGGGACTTTTGTAAGGAAGGAAGTGAGTTTCGGGTAGTCCACGTCCGCAGAGCCAGGCGAAGCGATGTCTGGATTTCTTTGGAAAGTGGGAAGATTTTGTTTTGAAGCGAACCAGTCGCAATGGATGTGTGTGGGCCATCATCGAAATGCAGGTTGTCGCCGTCGAGGACCAGGTGGTGATCGGGTTGGAGACCGCGAAGGGCATGAGGTCGCAATGCATCACAGGCACACTTTGGGGTTTCGCCGTCAGCCCATTTGGTAGCAGCTTCTTTGTGATTGCACAAGCTATCCATCACCGAGGGGAACTTTGTGAAGACAATCGCCGTGGAAGGAGTCTGCAATGTGGTGTTGTAGTGTCGAGTTTGATGAACGTGGGAGGTGAGCAGGCGTCGAAGATCCCGAGTCCAGTTGGGACATAGTAGCCAAGGCGCACGAAGAGGAACCGGTTTTCTGACTCGTTTGGCTTTCCAGAAGGTTAAAGCTCGGTCAATAGCATTGACGGCGTACGACCTTTGGGGTTCTCCAAGGTTGTTGGCAAGACGTCGGATAAAGTAGCAGCCTTGAACTCCAATTTCGTTGGATCGTAGTTTCTTCTCCATGTGGAAACGTCGAACGGAGTTACTGCCCAAATCCTGGATAATCTCCCAAAGTTGTACTCGTCGATGAAAAAGAGGACTATGAAGAGCATGTCGAACATGATGGGGTGTAGATCGCCAGCGAAGTTTCCGCCACAAGGAAAATGCTCCAAATTGTCGGGAGGCGGAAAATTTGGTACGTGCAATGAGTCCCTTTCGGCAATTGAAAAACTGGTAAATGAACAGGGTGTTCAATCGAGGTTGCCACAGTTGAATTAAGGCCTGTTCCAAGGCCCAAAAGTTGGATTTATTGGTGTAGATCGGGAAAACAGACCACATCCAGAAATTGTCAAATCTGCACCAAAACCGTAAGGCAACTTCGGCCAGCACGAATTTATGTTGTTGCACTTGCAGAAATTTCCGATAGCGAGAGTGTTCGCGGTCCAAAACAAATGAAGACGTGGAACCAACATAAAACTTGGGTTGAAAATTAGCAATGTGGCAGAAACGAATATACACCGCCTGAGGATGCTTGAAACATTGGAGGGCGACGGACAAGTCATCCCAGGATCTGCAAAAGAAAATACTCTGCATCGGAGTGCCTTTGAGCAAGGCTTGGAGTTTCGGATTGGCCCGTGGATGTAATAACACATATTGGCCCATCAATACTGTTTGGAGCATCCGAAAAGCAAAGAAGACATCAACAGAAGGGGACAACGTGAAAGGAGTCAATAGAGCAAGAACAAGGATACAGGAATGAGCCACGGCCAAAGTTCGCATGATGTTGGCTGCTTTTGAGCCAGGTGCTTTCAAATACGCGGCTAGTCAGGAGTGCATCAATAACGCCACCGTCATGACCTTGAGGACGACTTCATCCGTGGAGGCCCCTTTGTGCTTGCATGGGTCGATACCCATAGCCACGCTTGCGCGTTGGATAGTTTTCGAAGCATCATCGGGTTGGTTTTGCCACCATTCGTTGACCTTCTCCAAGTTCTTCTCCAAGATGTCTTGCTTGGGCTGTGGTAGCTTCAGGGATTTCACCCACTTTGTGTATTGGGTGTCCGATAATGATGTGGGTTGATTGTCAACGAGCCAAGTGTTCACGGAGCCAGGAGAGATAAGTAGAGTCGAAGGGTCGAAGGTCGTGGAGGCGGCAGGTTGTCCTTGAAGTGCGCGTCCAATCGGTGTCGTGGCCGGCGCAGAGCCCTGAGGTGCCGTACTCGGTGAAGTAGTGCCGGCCGATTTGACCTTGGCCAGTTCTGCCTCTAGTTCAAGAATGCGTTGTTGGCTTGCCACGTCCGCTGATGGTTGAGTCGGGAGCCAAGATTGGAGAAGTTGAGCAACGTCTTTGGCCATATTTTGAGTTGCTTCCTTCTGGTTGAGACATTGGCCTGCCGAGCGAGCTCGAAAGGTAGCCAGTTTGTCCAAATCCACATTGCGGGTGCGTAGTTGTGATACCAATTCAGCCACAAATACTGTAGTGCCTATGTTGTCAAAAGGAAGAACGAAGGTTTCTCTTCCGTATGCAACCCGACGAAGCCAGGTATTGTGCAAGCCCTGGTACAAGAACTTCCAGAGTGGGACTTGTAAAGGATCCATCCCTTCAATGTCCTTGTAGCTTGAGAATCTGCTCTGTCGAATTCTGGAGGGAAAGTCCAAACCATTGATCTTGTTGGAGTCGTGGAAGTCGACATCAGGTTTCCAGTTCTCCACTGGTGGGATTTCAATTGGTCTGCATGTATATCCTTCGTTGACCGTGGAACTTGCTCCCGGGGATGACATAGGTCTCGGCGATCTCGGTGTGAAAGGATGGCGTTGAGGTGCAAAATTGGCATTGTTGGGAGGTGTCTGTGAGCACGGAGGTGGTGTAGGCGGAAAAGGTGTCGTAGGTGGAGTCCATGGTGGGCGTGTTGGGAACGATGGAGATGTAGGTGGTGGAGGCGGTATTCCGGATGGGTTCCAGAAAGGTCGATGGGTCGTCATTGCGTAGTGCATCGGGCCACGGAACGCAGGTACTGCTTGGTGCCATCCATGTTGATGACGAGGAGGTGTGCGAGAGCGATCCGGCTGGGAAGGTGGAATTCCATTCATATCCGCGCTGTATTGGGAGATCAGGTCCTGGGACGCCATGATGTAGAAAGGGTCACGAGATAATAGGTCAAAATGCGCTCGAACTGCCGATTGAAAGCTGCGGAAAGTGTCGAGGTGAGACAAGGGTAATGTGTAATTGAAAAAGTGTGAGACATAATACGTGGTCCCAGTGTGTGAAACGTAAAGTGAAAACGAATCGGGCGAAAGGATCAAAAACATGAGCATGCAGCGATTCACAAACCTTTTGAGGAAGAAGTGGCGGCAATACCAAATGTCGGGAGAAGCATTGTTACTCCAAAATGATCGGGCAGGGCCACTAGGCTCACTGTATCGCTGACGTAGAATAGTCGATACTTGTTCCGGTGCTCCTCAAGGGTAAATAGTTCACCAACGAGATCTGGAGTGGTGGGTCGGATGTCGAGAACGAGGTCGGCCTTCATGGTGCTGGTCGCGAGAGTGGTCTTCATGGTATGAGGAGCGGCGATCTCGGCGGCTGTAGGTTGAATTGTCCCAAGAAGCATTGTCGTGCCAAGATCGGCGAGCATAGTCCCGAGAGCCAGAGGCAGCGGTCTCGCGGTGGCTCGGTGTGTCGCGAGAGTCGTCTGGGGGCGGCTCCGAAGGTTCTGGGGCGTCGGCAGAAGGGTCAGGTCGTACTGGACGTGCAGAGTCATCAGGAGGTTCCGAAGGTGCATTGGTCTCCGCAGTCTGGTGTGTGATCAAGCCCGGGAAAACCGTGTGAGTGGAGGCAACGTAGCATATAGATGCGGCGCTTGAGTTCATAGCCGTTGCATTGTCTTTGCCCTTGGCGATGCCCGCAAGGTTGCACAAGCGTTGGATTTGGTCATTTCCTCCAGCTAGGGCACGGATGCATTTGGGTGAGCGGCATATGGCCAGTAGGCCTGATGGGTTTTGTCCTTTGCCTATTTTGTAGAGCTGAGAGGTACAGATCTTGACAGCATAGCCGGGTAGGTTGTCGATGTCTGCGATCTCAGAGGACATTCCGAAGAACCCGTAACATGGGTATTGAGTCGGCATGCCGGCTTCGTTTTTTGTCCAAGTTGCCGGGCGGATGCAGTCTTCCGCAAGAATTTTGGCAACCGATTCCCAACTCGTTTTGTGGTAGATCAGGTAGGTGCCCATGTGTTCGCCACGGTAGATTGGTTTCTTCTTCAATCCTGTGGGAACCGTGATGGTCAGCAAGTTCTCTGGCTCGATGTAGAAGGCTTGTGTTTGCCTTGCGAGTTCGATGTCCAGTAAGTCGGATTGTGCAAAGGCCCTGGCAATATTCCTGACGGTGGCTTGGCTTGCTTTGATGTAAATACGATGGTTGTTGACAGTGCGGTATGGTTTAGCCAACTGTTCGAACATCGCGTCCACAAATTGGTTGAAGAGCTGCAAGATAGCCGGGGTCAATGATTGGCGTAGGGGAACAACATGATCGGGGCCAAGCTCAGTCAGGCAACGGACCCTATGGGGGTCATTGGCCGCCGCCACCATTTCATCGAGGTCGATGTCATTCGTGTCAAACTTGGTGAGCGAAATTGTATCTGTAACCTCAGAATTTTCACTGTCGCCGTCCGGAACTCGGAAGGACACCGCGCCGAGTGGTGCTGAAGTGTGGGTTGGTGGGTTGGTTGGTGGTTCCGGTGGTGGTGGATCGGCAGGAGAATTGGGTCGAGCAGTGTGGTGGTGGTAGGTGTCGGTGTAGTGGCTTTCGTTCCATGAACCCCAGGTGTCATCAGCATCGGGAGTGGGGATGTAGTTCGGATTGGATGGGTTTGCAGCAGGTCGGAGTATGACTTCACGGCCTCTGGATCGGTGACGTGGTGTCGCGGAGCGTGGGCGTGGGTGAGATCGATGACGTCGAGGAACCACAGGAGAGCGTCGTCTTGGCGGTGATCTTCGTCTGTATGGGGATGGGGTTCGGCGGTCCTTGGCGTGTTTCGTGGATGATCGATAACGAGGAAGAGGAGAACGAGGTCGAACTGCACGTTGAGGAGATTTGCGATGGTGATGGGAATGTACAGAAGGTCGATGGGAACGTGATCTTGGAGTTCGGGATCGTGGTCGGCGTGTTGGTGGTGGTGGAACTTGTGGTTGGTGAGGAGGAGCGATGGCTGGAGCTGGGACAATGCGATGGTCCTGAACGTCCGGTTCGGTGGGTCTGGCTTTCGGTGCAGGTGGAGGCGTGGCGATCAGTGGTGGTGTAGGTGTAGGTGGCGGTGTCGGTGGTGTAGGATTCGGTGGAGGTTCATCTTGTTGAAGAAGGAGTTGACGTTGTTCTTGTGCACGTTGGGAATCCATGATCAATTGTTGCTGAGCTTGAATAAGTCGAACAGATTCAGCCAGTTGTTGTGCAGTGGAACCCAGGGATGCAAGTTCAGGTGACACGGATGAAATCGGTGCTGTCGTAGGTGCCGGTGGTGTAGCGTGAGGAGGGGTTTTCGGAGCTGGCCTGCACGGTCGATCCGGTCTTTTGTCAGAGCGATGCCTGGGAGCTGCCTTGACTGCTGGGGCCCGTGGTGAAGGCTCATTTGGAAGGACCGTCGATGCGTCCATCTGTAATGGAGGTTGAATGTGGTGAGGTGGGTATGGAGAACTGGGCAAAGGTGTCGGTGTCATAGTCGATGTAGGTGGTGTAGTCGATGTAGGGGATGGAGCCGGAGGGGAAGGCCACGTGGGTGGAGCAGTGGGTGCCATAGGAGATGGAAAGGTCGACGGAGCGGTGTGCACCATAGTTGGTTCAGGGGCCAAAGGCGAAGGCATGGTGGGTACTAGCTGTGGGCCTGGTACTGCATGAGGAGCCGAAGTCAAGGAGGTGAACGGCAACGATGTTGGTGTTGATGTAGACGGCATGAGCGAAGCTGAGGATGACCATGTAGGATGCAAAGCCGAGGGATGTCCAAATAGATGTGCATTCGGCGTTGATTGCTGCCACGTCGAAGGTGGGTTCGAAGGCTGCGGTGGAGCAGGCCATGACGTTGGCGGAGTGTTCCACGGATGCATCGCTTCAGTAGATCAAAACAAAAGTGAACAATCACATACAGGATTCAGTCCCTAACTGCCTAAAATGTCGTGCGATTATTCCCTGCACCGGGACCGTGGTCAAGTCGTGCCGCAATGGCATAAAACAGCTTCCAAGTTCCATCGAATTAGATGCACAAAATGTTTAACCTCACCAGACAACCATCAAGAGAAAGAATCACCACACCTGCAAGACGTGTGCCTGCCTGATTCAAATGTCGTGACATGATGCAATGACGCTGCAAAAGTGGCTACAGCAATAAAAATGGAGTTTCTGGCGGTTCAGAACGACTTCACTCTGTAAGGAATGCATTCCACAGGTTTCACAAGGGACAGCCGGAACGGCAGGACATCTCAAAAAAGCTGGAAAACAGTATGGCCGGCTGTTGCAATTTACTTGAATGAATTACCAACTTAAAATTCGTAAATTCGGTAGTCCGGACAGTCATCACTCACCCTGAAAAGGGTTGCCTCAATTGGCTCCATGGCACCATGTCGGAGCCACCATGGAAATCACACTAGACAAGAATGGATCATTATATGATCCGGCAGGAACTGAATCCTGAAACATGCAAACCAGCCTAGATCGTTAGATTAGTAAAGGAGCCACATGAGGTACTTCTCGAAAACGATGTAGAGCATCCAATATTGTCAAACGTAGTTAAAACCAGAATCCATAGAGTTTTGACCAGCATGTTGAAAATCCCAAATAATGTTTCGGCGATTGTTTCCAAAAAGACCCAAAGTTCGTCGGCGACATGATCTCGGCGAAAATATGTCAAAAAGTCATAATACTGTCGGCGATATGGTTTCGGCGAAAATCTGAGGAAGGTTCTGATGCTTGTAAATTTCAAAATTGATTCCAGATTGCGACAACAGTGCAGCAAATTGTATAATATTGTGGTTGGGGTTCTAAGCTTGGCCCCTTGCTATGTCCGAAAAAAGCAGGTACGTGCAGTTGATCAGACTGCATATCCTCTCCAAACATCAGTAGCTTCGTTGGCCACGGACTGATGAATGGAGCCGTGGCCCCCTGCAAATATAAACAGGTTTCCTGTAAAAGTAACACGGTAAGAGTCAAGGAAGTTTTACATCTGTTCAGATGTTACACACACACACAACTTACTCACACACAACTTACTCACACACAACTTGCTCACATACAACTTGCTCACACGCGACTTGCACACACACACACACGACTTACTCACACACAACTTACTCACATACAACTTGCTCACATACAACTTGCTCACACACGACTTGCACACACACAACTTACTCACACACAACTTACTCACGCACAACTGACATGGATCGTCGCTTTGCGTGGCAGGCGTGGCACTTATGGCACTGGGCTGGCTCTGGTGACGCGCTTGGGTAAAGGCGAGTCGCCGGGGACGCCGCGGCTGTTGGCGTGGCAGGCGTGGCACTTTGTGACATCGACCGTCACTTTGCGTGGTAGGCCTGGCACTTTGTGACATCGACCTTAACTTTGTCTGGCAGGCGTGGCACTTGTGGCACTGGGCTGGCTCTGGTGACGCGCTTGGGTAAAGGCGAGTCGCCGGGGACGCCGCGGCTGTTGGCGTGGCAGGCGTGGCACTTTGTGACATCGACCTTAACTTTGTCTGGCAGGCGTGGCACTTACTCACACACAACTTGCTCACATACAACTTGCTCACACACGACTTGCACACACACAACTTACTCACACACAAATTACTCACACACAACTTGCTCACATACAACTTGCACACACACACAACTTACTCACACACAACTTACTCACACACAACTTGCTCACATACAACTTGCTCACACACGACTTGCACACACACAACTTACTCACACACAACGTACTCACATACAACTTGCTCACATACAACTTGCTCACACACGACTTGCACACACACGACTTGCACACACACACACAACTTACTCACACACAACTTACTCACGCACAACTGACATGGATCGTCGCTTTGCGTGGCAGGCGTGGCACTTATGGCACTGGGCTGGCTCTGGTGACGCGCTTGGGTAAAGGCGAGTCGCCGGGGACGCCGCGGCTGTTGGCGTGGCAGGCGTGGCACTTTGTGACATCGACCGTCACTTTGCGTGGTAGGCCTGGCACTTTCTGACATCGACCTTAACTTTGTCTGGCAACTGACATGGATCGTCGCTTTGCGTGGCAGGCGTGGCACTTATGGCACTGGGCTGGCTCTGGTGACGCGCTTGGGTAAAGGCGAGTCGCCGGGGACGCCGCGGCTGTTGGCGTGGCAGGCGTGGCACTTTGTGACATCGACCGTCACTTTGCGTGGTAGGCGTGGCACTTTGTGACATCGACCTTAACTTTGTCTGGCAGGCGTGGCACTTGTGGCACTGGGCTGGCTCTGGTGACGCGCTTGGGTAGAGGCGAGTCGCCGGGGACGCCGCGGCTGTTGGCGTGGCAGGCGTGACACTTTGTGACATCGACCTTAACTTTGTCTGGCAGGCGTGGCACTTACTCACACACACACACAACTTGCTCACATACAACTTGCACACACACACAACTTTCTCACACACAACTTACTCACACACAACTTGCTCACATACAACTTGCTCACACACGACTTGCACACACACAACTTACTCACACACAACGTACTCACATACAACTTGCTCACATACAACTTGCTCACACACGACTTGCACACACACGACTTGCACACACACAACTTACTCACACACACAACTTACTCACACACAACTTACTCACACACAAATTACTCACACACAACTTGCTCACATATAACTTGCTCACACACACGACTTGCACACACACACACAACTTACTCACGCACAACTTACTCACACACAACTTGCTCACATACAACTTGCACACACACACACAACTTACTCGCACACAACTTACTCACACACAACTTGCTCACATACAACTTGCTCACACACGACTTGCACACACACACAACTTACTCAAACACAACGTACTCACATACAACTTGCTCACATACAACTTGCTAACACACGACTTCACACACACGACTTGCACACACACACAACTTACTCACATACAACTTACTCACGCACAACTGACATGGATCGTCGCTTTGCGTGGCAGGCGTGGCACTTATGGCACTGGGCTGGCTCTGGTGACGCGCTTGGGTAAAGGCGAGTCGCCGGGGACGCCGCGGCTGTTGGCGTGGCAGGCGTGGCACTTTGTGACATCGACCGTCACTTTGCGTGGTAGGCCTGGCACTTTGTGACATCGACCTTAACTTTGTCTGGCAGGCGTGGCACTTACTCACACACAACTTGCTCACATACACCTTGCACACATACAACTTACTCACACACAACTTACTCACACTCACAACTTGCTCACATACAACTTGCTCACATACAACTTGCTCACACACGACTTGCACACACACACGCACGACTTGCACACACACAACTTACTCACACACAACTTGCTCACGCACAACTGACATGGATCGTCACTTTGCTTGGCAGGCGTGGCACTTATGGCACTGGGCTGGCTCTGGTGACGCGCTTGGGTAAAGGCGAGTCGCCGGGGACGCCGCGGCTGTTGGCGTGGCAGGCGCGGCACTTTGTGACATCGACCTTAACTTTGTCTGGCAGGCGTGGCACTTACTCACACACACAACTTACTCACATACAACTTGTTCACACACACACACACTTGCACACACACACACAACTTACTCACATACAACTTACTCATGCACAACTGACATGGATCGTCGCTTTGCGTGGCAGGCGTGGGACTTATGGCACTGGGCTGGCTCTGGTGACGCGCTTGGGTAAAGGCGAGTCGCCGGGGACGCCGCGGCTGTTGGCGTGGCAGGCGCGGCACTTTGTGACATCGACCGTCACTTTGCGTGGTAGGCGTGGCACTTTGTGACATCGACCTTAACTTTGTCTGGCAGGCGTGGCACTTATGGCACTGGGCTGGCTCTGGTGACGCGCTTGGTTTTAGGCGTCAACTTACTCACGACAGCGCCTGAGATTTTCAGGTGGATTGCTAGCAGTGTTGCATGTGCGTTGCACAGTGAGCTGTCTGTTGGTCACTAGATGGCTGCGTTGTCTGTGACTTTTCGATTTTGGGGCTCTATGTTAGCTGTGGGACTGAAGTGTCACATGTCATGAACTCAGACAGCAATGAAACCATAGCCACCACACATCACAGCACACTTAGATTAGACAATATACAAGAACGACAGCAGAGCTAGCAAACAGCATAGTACAAATCGACACGACCGCTTGGAGCCAGCAAACATCACATTACATCTGAAAGCACCTAAACAAGCGATGCTGCTTTGACACGCAGGCTTGTATACTATGTTTCTTGCGTAGCTCTGTGGTGCAGTCTGAATGCTTTCTTTGTTCCGTTTTCATGGATTGATGACACTGCCTGCGTTTCTCGCAGCCACGCATCGCTGGCAGGTACTTTTGCATCGGCTTCGTCGTGCCGCACATCCTTCGGAGGTGGTACCTAAGTGGTAGCCAAATGTTTTGCAACACTTTCATTGTAGTTGATGTTGATTTGCTTTCGTCTTTCGTCTTTGGAGTTGTTTCTCTTTGTTTCGCATAGACGCGTCGGTAACTTCGTTGCAACTTTGTGATTCTTGTCACGAGGTGCTTGCTCAGCCGCCACGACAGCGCCTGAGATTTTCAGGTGGATTGCTAGCAGTGTTGCATGTTGATTCTGTCGCGTTGCACAGTGAGCTGTCTGTTGGTCACTAGATGGCTGCGTTGTCTGTGACTTTTCGATTTTGGGGCTCTATGTTAGCTGTGGGACTGAAGTGTCACATGTCATGAACTCAGACAGCAATGAAACCATAGCCACCACACATCACAGCACACTTAGATTAGACAATATACAAGAATGACAGCAGAGCTAGCAAACAGCATAGTACAAATCGACACGACCGCTTGGAGCCAGCAAACATCACATTACATCTGAAAGCACCTAAACAAGCGATGCTGCTTTGACACGCAGGCTTGTATACTATGATTCTTGCGTAGCTCTGTGGTGCAGTCTGAATGCTTTCTTTGGTCCGTTTTCATGGATGACACTGCCTGCGTTTCTCGCAGCCACGCATCGCTGGCAGGTACTTTTGCATCGGCTTCGTCGTGCCGCACATCCTTCGGAGGTGGTACCTAAGTGGTAGCCAAATGTTTTGCAACACTTTCATTGTAGTTGATGTTGATTTGCTTTCGTCTTTCGTCTTTGGAGTTGTTTCTCTTTGTTTCGCATAGACGCGTCGGTAACTTCGTTGCAACTTTGTGATTCTTGTCACGAGGTGCTTGCTCAGCCGCCACGACAGCGCCTGAGATTTTCAGGTGGATTGCTAGCAGTGTTGCATGTTGATTCTGTCGCGTTGCACAGTGAGCTGTCTGTTGGTCACTAGATGGCTGCGTTGTCTGTGACTTTTCGATTTTGGGGCTGTATGTTAGCTGTGGGACTGAAGTGTCACATGTCATGAACTCAGACAGCAATGAAACCATAGCCACCACACATCACAGCACACTTAGATTAGACAATATACAAGAACGACAGCAGAGCTAGCAAACAGCATAGTACAAATCGACACGACCGCTTGGAGCCAGCAAACATCACATTACATCTGAAAGCACCTAAACAAGCGATGCTGCTTTGACACGCAGGCTTGTATACTATGATTCTTGCGTAGCTCTGTGGTGCAGTCTGAATGCTTTCTTTGGTCCGTTTTCATGGATGACACTGCCTGCGTTTCTCGCAGCCACGCATCGCTGGCAGGTACTTTTGCATCGGCTTCGTCGTGCCGCACATCCTTCGGAGGTGGTACCTAAGTGGTAGCCAAATGTTTTGCAACACTTTCATTGTAGTTGATGTTGATTTGCTTTCGTCTTTCGTCTTTGGAGTTGTTTCTCTTTTTTTCGCATAGACGCGTCGGTAACTTCGTTGCAACTTTGTGATTCTTGTCACGAGGTGCTTGCTCAGCCGCCACGACAGCGCCTGAGATTTTCAGGTGGATTGCTAGCAGTGTTGCATGTTGATTCTGTCGCGTTGCACAGTGAGCTGTCTGTTGGTCACTAGATGGCTGCGTTGTCTGTGACTTTTCGATTTTGGGGCTCTATGTTAGCTGTGGGACTGAAGCGTCACATGTCATGAACTCAGACAGCAATGAAACCATAGCCACCACACATCACAGCACACTTAGATTAGACAATATACAAGAACGACAGCAGAGCTAGCAAACAGCACATACGTGTGGTCGTCGGTAAAGCTGCGGCCGCTGCAACCGAGTGCAGGCCGCAGCCTGGAACCAGTCCATTGTACGATTTCTGCGGAAACTTGGACACCGTTCAGCTGAAAGATGTTGATCTTCGTTGCCCAGACAGTCTGATGGCCAAGCAACTGCGACAACGCTTCTACGAGATGCTGCGACGCAACGTGAAGCTAGGAAAGCGAACATTGTCCGAATTTCGAACAGATCAGCTTTCCCCGACCTACAACATTCATGTGCTGGTCTCTGCAGATGGGCAGCGATTGGTTCTGCGCGCAGAGCTGCTTTATGATCCCGTTTATCTTCATGTGCCTGTGGTGGACGACGGCAAAATCACCCCTTGGAATGAATAAACAGGCCTACCAGGAAGTGTGCGATGCTATTCAGCATGCTAGCGTGTGAATTTGAATCAGCATGGATTGACGCTCAGTGCGAAGATCTTGCCATGTATGGCCAAGGGAGCTAGCTTTGAAATGGATGGACGTGCCGTGCGAAGATCCAGCGCCTGAATGCGGCCATGTGATCGAAAGAAAAGATAGCGCACATGACAGATCAGAACAGGTTCTGTGCAATCGGTTGCAGCGATTCTTGCGTCGCTTGCTTTCAGTGAGAGCTCCATTACCGCACTTGCCGCAGTCGCTTCGCAGGTCCAACATGCTGCGATGTCGTGATCTTTGCGAGTGCTGCCCACCGGTACGTCTGCTGAAAACGTAATGAACGCTCACTCTGGTGCGTCGTGATCTTTGATCGTCCTGTTACTTCTGAAACTGACAGACTTCATGATGACGTCACCTTTTCTGTATAGATATAACAGCTTGTTATTTTGTGCTGTTCTGCCAGGTACCGACTTCATCGCGCAGATGCTGCCACTTCTGAACAGACTGTTCGAAGCAGTGGTTTCAGCAGTAGACAGCAACCAATCATAATGACTATGTAATACCTATGTTGAGAGAAAGAGAGAGAGAGAGAAATATATATATATATACACATAGAAATTCCAAGTTTGCTTCTGATTTGTAACACTAGAAGAACTGAAAAAAACGATCTCTGCTCCAGGTGCTCTCGGCTCAGTTTTGGTCATTCTTGCTGTGTAAAATGTCTTGCTCTTTTGCCGGAATTAGAATAGAAACTTACTCTACGATTTCCTCTGACCGCCTCTTTCGCCAATGTATGGAAGAAACGTTTGGAAGCCCAAGGACGATTGACAGTCAGATTTCTGCTCGAGATTGGAAGGATGCATGGATGTCATGTCTTGAGTGCTTGGAGCAGACAGAGAGCAGAGTCTATGACTTGGAAGGCGAAGACTGCATCATCTTGGCCCGGGTCAGGCGTCTTCTCTGCGTGGCCTCCATGGACGACTGGTCCCTTCTTAAGGTTCTGGAGAATAATGCAGCAGTATCGCAGAAGTGCAACTGGAGGAGACTTTCTGGACTTTGTGACCGTCCGCAGTTGTCCGTAGGTGTCCGTGCTGTTCGATGTGGCTGTTACCTTGTCTTGAACTTGATCCGGATTCCGTGTGCAGTATATATACCGTTTATAGCCAAAGGAGCTAGCTTTAGCTTGCATGGATTGACGCGCCGTGCGAAGATCTAGCGCCTGAACGCGGCCACGTGAGCGACAGAAAAAAGGATCACGTTCATGACAGATCAGAACAGTTTCCGTGCAATCGGTTGCCACTATTCTTCTGTTGCTTGCTTTCAGTGGGAGCTCAATTACTGCACTTGCCGCCGTCGCTTGGCAGGTCCACCACGCTGCGATGTCGTGATCTTTGCTAGTGCTGTTGCAGTTGACGGTGCTCATCTGTCTGTTATCAATCTGTGCTTCTGAAACTAACAGTCTTCGTGACAGCCGGTGTTTTCTGTTGTTCTGCCAGGCACCGACTTCGTCGCGCAGATGCTGCTGTTCAATACATGCATACATACATACATACATACATTCATACATACATACATACATACCTACGAGCCACAGGGCGCGCAGAAAGACTTCGCAAAATTTGCGGTTGCGGTATAAAGAGTGCAGACCATTACTTTGGTCAGCGGACCGAGTCAGCGGAAGTATGGTGAGCACACCATCGCTTTGATAGTATGTCCGGAAAAAAACAGCAGAGCCTGGTGGAAATCGAAGAAGACGACGCAA
>CAMXCT020006779.1:307344-341388 GCA_947184155.2 Cladocopium goreaui | reverse complement strand
TCCATACATGGAGATACCCCCATAGCTGGATGGTTTATTTCATGCTACATCCTTCTATAAATGGATGAGAACTGGGGGTAGCCCTATTGTAGGAAACCGAAAGATATGAAAGATGAAGATAAGTACAGCGATAGATAAGGTGACATATATGATGGGTCTGGAAATTGTGTACAACCCCAAAAATGCTACAGGAAAGTTATGAAAAACCATGGGATTTGGAAGTATCCTGTTTCTGGACAAACCCATATGGAGAGAGATATATATATAATATATATATTTATGTATGGTTTCATTGCATTTATGCCTATTTTCAAAGGAGGCCTATGTATTTTATTCAGGTTTTTTTGGATCAGGTTGAGAATTCTATTTGGATTCCTGCTTTTCTGCTGTCCCTGCTGTTCTCCTTCTTTGCTTTTCTACTTCTTTGCTTTTCTGTTTTTCGGCTGTTTTGCTTTGCTTCTCTGCTTTTCTGCTTCTCCGGTTTTTTTTCTTTTCCTACTTTTCTGTTTTTTCCTGCTTTTCTGCTGTTCTTGCTTCTCTCTTTTCTGCTTGTCTGCTTTGTCCGCTTTTTGCTTTTCCTGCTTCTGTGCTTCTGTGCCTTTCTACGTCTACTTGTTTTTTCTTTTCCTTATTCTCTCCTGTTTGTATCCTAAATGAAACCCTAGATGAAACCCAAAGACCCCCTAAAGAAATCCCAATAAGAAACCCTACATAAACCCTAAATGAAACCCTAAAGAACCCTAAATTGAACCCTGGCCAAACCCTAAATGAAACTCAAAAGAAATGAAACACAAAAGAAATCCAAAAGAAACCCGACATGAAACCCTAAGATACCCTCGGTGACACCCTAAAAAACCCCAAATGAAACCCTAAAGAACCCTTAAAGATACCCCAAAGAAAGCCTAAAGAAACTCTAAATGAAACCCTACAGAAATCTTCAATAAGGCCCGAAAGAAACCGCAAATGAAACCCTAGATGAAACCCCAAATGAAATCCTAAAGAAACCTTAAAAGAAACCCTAAATGAAACCCATATGAAACCCTAAAGAAACCCTAAATGAAACCCTAAAGAAACCCTGAAGAGAACCGAAATGAAACCCTGAAGAGAACCGAAATGAAACCCTGAAGAGACCCCAAATGAAACCGAAAAGAAACCCTAAATGAAACCATAAAGAAACCCTAAATGAAACCCGAAAGAAACCCTAAATGAACCCCTAAATGACGCCCTAAAGAAATCTAAAATGAAGCCCTAAAGAAACCCACATGAACGTTTGAAGTACCAACATGCAGCCAATATTATGCAAAATGAGAGGTTGAAGCCAAAATGTAGCAAATCCCATGCAAAATGAGAGGTTGAAGTGCCTTAAATGTACCAAATACCGTGCAAAACGGAAGGTGAACATGCCAAAATGTCGCAAATGCCATGCAAAATGACAGATTCTAGTTCCAAACTGTTGCAAACGCCAGGCAAATGGCACCAGGAAAGAAATAATAAAAAGAACCAAACCTCACAAAAAAAAATAAAGCTATTTTTCACCCCTTTCAAATACGATAGAAGATACTTTTTCAAAAAGAGTTCTTTATTCAATGCTGGTGGTTGAAACACATGTCTATTTGGATATCATGTTGCTTTATGTGTTCATTCTGATGATTATGCTGACTGCCTTCCATGGCTTCCTTCTGCAAATCATTTTCGTGGCCTAAGAAACATGCATCCGAAACTTTGAAAAGTTCAACAATGGACATCTAGAAATTATAGAAATGATCCGAAACTCTGAAAATCAGACATGTTTGATTGATTTTCATTGAATCTCTGGATATCTATGGATATCTATGGATATCTATGGTCATTTTTGATCCTTTTTGGCTCGAGGCTTGGATGAAGCTGCGAAGCTTGGCCGAGGGCGCTCAGCTGGCCACGCGTCACTTTCTACAGCAGTCTGCGCCGGTGCCGTGTCGCAGCGTCTGCCTCGCCGGCACGCCCTTTCGGGCAGTGATCTTCAGCGAGGAATGGAATATGGGAACTATATGGAAACTATATGGGAACTGGGAGATTTCATTGATTGATACCCTCTGGTAAACTAACATAACAATGGAAAATCACCATGTTTAATCGGAAAACTCACTATAAATGGCCATTTTCAATAGCTATGTTAGTTTACCAGAGGATAGTTCCCATATTCCAACTATTGATTCATTGGAATATGGAATATGGGAACTTTCCCGTGATTTCTAGGTTTCAACCAAGGTGGTGCAGGATCTCGCAACCATCCACAGTATTTCTCCATTTGTCTCCATTTATCAGCAAAAATCTGGATTCATATTCAGCCTTCCCCACCATCTCAACTCCAAAAAAAAATATATATATATATATACGCGCAACGCCTGGGCTCAGCCCAGGCGTTGCAGCGTAGAGGTTACCCATTCCCAAACAAATGTTGATGCAACTTCACAAAATTCCTGTAGGAAAAACAACAAAGGTACCAGGAAATATTAAACTCCCAACCCCGTGAAACTTTACATTCCATTGGGAAGATCAACAAAGGTACTAGGGAATATTAAACCCCCCACCCCTGTTAAACTTGACGTTCAATTGGGAAGATCAACAAAGGTACTAGGGAATATTAAACCCCCCCACCCCTGTTAAACTTGACGTTCAATTGGGAAGATCAACAAAGGTACTAGGGAATATTAAACTCCCACCCCCGTTGAACTTTACATTCGATCTTCATTCAATAAGGGTTTAATTCTCCCACCCCCGTTAAACTTCTACATTCATTGAAGATCTTCAATAAGTTAGGGTTAAATTCTCCCACCCCCGTTAAACTTCTATCTTCATTTTGAAGATCTTCAACAAGGGTTTGATGATGATGATGATGATGATGATGATGATGATGCGTTGCCTGTCGTGGTTGCGGTTCCGGGCAAAGCCCAGGCATTTGCCGTATATATATTTATATGTGTGTATATTCTTCCTGAGACCGTCTGAGCGAAGGGTTCTTCTAATAGTGGGGGCCTGTCAAACATTTTTACATCTTCACATCACATCTTCAATTCTCACATCTTCTCATCCTCACATCCTCACATCTTCACACCTTCTCATCTTCACATCTTCTCATCTTCACATCTTCACATCTTCTCATCTTCACATCTTCTCATCGTCACATCTTCTCATCCTCACATCCTCGCATCTTCACATCTTCAAATCTTCTCATCTTCTCATCCTCACATCCTCACATCTTCACATCCTCACATCTTCACATCTTCTCATCTTCACATCTGCTCATCTTCACATCTTGTCGTCTTCACATCTTCTCATCTTCACATCTTCTCCCCCTCACATCCTCACATCTTCACATCCTCACATCTTCACATCTTCACATCTTCTCATCTTCACATCTGCTCATCTTCACATCTTGTCATCATCACATCTTCTCATCATCACATCCTCACATCTTCACATCCTCACATCTTCACATCCGCACATCTTCACATCTTCACATTCTCTCTCGCCCTCGTGCTCTCTCCTTCTTTTCTATTTTTCTCTTAAGGCAGGGGGCAGTGCCAACGAGACGGCACGAAACGCAACCGTTTCGCACGAAACGAGGCTCGATCGCCAAAAACTGGGGTGAAATTGCGATTTTGAGTGTGCCGCGACAACCCTTTCGCACGAAATGAGGTTTGATCGCCAAAAAACTGCGGTGAAATTGCGATTTTAGAACCTCGGCAGCAACTGTTTCGCACGAAATGAGGTTCCATCGCCAAAAACTGAGGTGGCGTTGCGATTTTATAGCCTCGGCGGCGCACGAAATGAGGTTCGATCGCTGGTAAAATTGCGATTTTGAAGTGTCCGCGACAACCTTTTCGCACGAAATGAGGTTCGATCGCCAAAAACTGTGCTAAAATTGCGATTTTGAAGTGTCCTTCGCACGAAATGAGGTTCGATCGTTGAAAACTGAGGTAAAATGGTATTTCTGTGTGTAAAAAGTATCTGTGTATAAAAGCGTCTGTGTGTAAAAGCTCCTGTGTGTAAAAGCTTCTGTGTGTAAAAGCTTCTTTGTGTAAACGCGTATGTGTGTAAACGCGTCTGTGTGTAAAAGCTTCTGTGTGTAAACCCGTCTGTGTGTAAAAGCGTCTGTGTGTAAAAGTGTAAAAGCTTCTGTGTCTAAAAGCTTCTGTGTGTAAACGCGTCTGTGTGTAAAAGTGTCTGTGTGTAAACGCGTCTGTGTGTAAAAGTGTCTGTGTGTAAAAGTGTCTGTGTGTAAACGTGTCTGTGTGTAAAAGTGTCTGTGTGTAAAAGCGTCTGTGTGTAAACGCGTCTGTGTGTAAAAAGCGTCTGTGTGTAAAAGCGTCTGTGTTTAAAAGCGTCTGTGTGTAAAGCGTCTGTGTGTAAAAGCTCCTGTGTGTAAAAGCTTCTGTGTGCAAAAGCTTCTGTGTGTAAAAGTGTCTGTGTGTAAAAAGCTTCTGTGTGTAGAAGCTTCTGTGTGTAAAAGCGTCTGTGTGTAAACGTGTCTGTGTGTAAAAGTGTCTGTGTGCAAAGGCTTCTGTGTGTAAAAGCTTCTGTGTGTAAAAGCTTCTGTGTGTAAAAGCTCCTGTGTGTAAAAGCTTCTTTGTGTAAAAGCTCCTGTGTGTAAAAGCTTTGTCTAAGACTTTCTCGTGCACAGTCGGCGGTGAACAAAGCGGATGATTGCTTTTGCGTATTTGCGTTATAGTTGCCTGGACCTGGAAGCATGTCTCAGCAACATGTTTAGGTCACGAACTTCACCCCCATTCAGATTGCTGAGGTAGCCACGACAACGATGACTTCGCTGTGAGTTTGTGTGTGTGTGTCCTGGTGTCTGTCTGCGTCTCTGTTTGTCAACCCGTGTCTGTCTCTTTGTGTGCGTGTGTGTCTGTGCCTGTGTGTGTGTGCGTGTATGTGTCTTCCTCTTTGTGTGCGTGTGTGTCTGTGCCTGTGTGTGTGTGCGTGTATGTGTCTTCCTCTTTGTGTTCTGTTTGTGTGTGTGGGTGTGGTGTCTGTCTGTGTACCGTGTGTGTGTGTGTGCGTCTGTGTCTGTATCTTTGTTTGTGCGTCTGTGTGTGTGTGTATGTGTTTCTTTGCTGTCTGTCTCTGTCGGTCTCTCAAATTTTGTGTCTATCATATCTTTGTCTACTTCTGCTTAGAATCTGACATAGACATAGCATTTCTATCTCCTTTCTGCTGATCATCTGCATCATCTTCAATGAAGCTTTCACCTACAATGTCTTTGATACTACTTACAACAGAGTAACATGCTCTTCTACGCTCTCGGGCCATCCGTCGTCTAGTTAATACTGCAACTGATTGTTCATACTTTTTCACATCTTCAAAACTTACTTGGTGCAGGAGCCAGCTTTGGATTGCGCCCTGCGGCTTCGCGCGGCCCTGGACGGCGACCAGCCCCGGCACAAGACCCTGATCTTCAGCTCTGCGGAGGCGGCCTGTGATGAGCTTCGGTGGATGGTGGATGTGCCGTGACCTGGCGAAGCAGAGGATCTCATGGATTTCCGCAGGAGGATCCAAGTGATCCAAGATGATCCGGGAAAAATCAGTGTCATTATGTGACTAAATATGTCTAAACAATCATATTCTTCAACCATATTCAATGATAGAGTTGAGGCATCTTGCAGATTCTTAATGATTCTTACATATTCTTACAGTACCAAAGCAATCCAAAGCTTTGTGGTCGTGTTGGCCTACACGGCCTCGCACATTGGGCAATCTTTAGGTTTTGTCAGTTTTGTGTTGGTTTCCATCCAAGTCTTGAGGGGGATTAGCGTTTTCAAACGTCAAGGCGCTGCTCATTTGAACCTACGACCCTTTAAAGTGGACAGATAACATTATATAACAGTATATAACAGTATATAACAGTATGTAACAGTATATAGCTAAACTTCCCAAATAGATTGCTATCCAGATTCTTCGGATGTTTAGGCCAATGATTGTCCTCCAACTAGCAGAGTTTCAGGTTGGCCTTTGGGATCCAAGCAGCTAGCACAGGCAGTGCAAACTCAGCTACACGATGCCCCTGTCTCTCGACGCCCTGTCACCATGCACTGCTTCAGCATCGCTGAGGATGTCATGTCCATGGCGGAAGAGGTGGGGCATAATAGTTCTAGATGCTCTAGCTATCTCTACATGGAAGTGATGGAAGCAGGGTCAGCAGGGACTGAGGGATTTCCAAATGAACATTCATAGACTCATAGATGAACCGACCCTGGAGTTACGGACGTTTTTTCATGGATCAGTTGCCTGTTGAAGATGTTGAAATTCCCGGAGAGGTACGCCGTGGAGCGATGGCTCAGACCAGTTTCGACAGACGAAGCTTGGTGATTCCCAGATCCAACGTGCCAGCTGCAGTGGATGTGGTGGTGATTGGTGCGGGGCTATTGGGGATGCTCACCGCCCACCGGTGCACTTCCGCAGGGTTCAGTGTGGCCGTGTTGGAGCAACGTCCTGTGGTGGGAGGGATCTGGTCCATGTATGCCAACGGCACCTCACAGGTCAACAGCTCGGAAGGTGGCTACTGCATCAAGGATTTGCTTGGGGAGGACACGGCTCCCCCATGAAAATCTGATTTCAGCATGGGTGACAATGTCTTTTGTAAACACATCACGAAATTTCGCATCTGCCTCTCTATTTCTTGCTCGTTTCTGCCCGGAGGAAGATGGCAAGGCTGGGGACAATCGGGACCACAGCACGGCTGCCGAAGTGTTGAAGGATTTGGCCAAGCTTGGTGATCGCCTCAAAGAGCACATTTTCACTTCTGTCAAGGTGATGAAGGTCCTGGGTGAAGGAGGCAACTACACTGTACTTTTCGATGATGATGCTTGTCTTGAAGACCTTTTAATCCTTTTTGATCCTTTTTGAACTTTCAACTTCGCAGGTTTTTGAAATAGTCAGCCTTAGACCGTGGGTTCTTTTGTAGGGATGCTGGCCACAATTCCTGCTTCTCTGCTGAGGAGTTGTTGCGAAGTGCCGGGATCGTGCAGTGCCGGGGCGTGGTGCTGTGCATCAACGATCGCGTTGGGCTGCCCCGACCTTTGTGCGTTCCCGGGCAAGAAAGCTTCATGGGAGTAGTGGCTGATGGCACCTCCGATTCCTTGGCAGGTGGGGCTAAGCAAAATGATTTGGAGAGCTTATTGTTTTTTGGGGGTCTGGGAGAGACATGCAGAGACCCAAACACCGTAACAACCGTAACAACTCATTGTCCAAAGCGTTGTGCTACAAAAATGCGGGGTCACGTTGGTCCCGCAGGCATCAACTGGCGTGGCAAGCGAGTGGTGATCGCTGGCATGGGCGCCTTTGCGGTCGAGAATGTGCAGCTCAGAAAAATGACGAGTTGTCAGAAATTCCAGACAGCTTTGATGCATTGAATTATAGAAGTTGGCTTCTCAACTCCGGTTGCTGGCTATTTTTGCTTTAGCTGAGTGCTCCTTTTTCCTGTGAATGCGAGTCCCATTGCCCTCCCATGCCCTTGCTCGAAGATCTGTAAGAGATCGCAAAACTCAGATAAGGTCGGCAGCTGCCTCTTCTTGACGTATATACAACAGATTTATCGAAGGAATTTTAGAAGTCAAACTTCCGACAATATGGACAGATGAAAAGCAAAGATGGGAAGAGTCAGAGAGAAGAGAAGAGTAGAAGAGAGAAGATGCAGGTGCGCGAAAAGGTAGGAAAGTCGCGAAACACTGTTTTTCCAATGATTTGTGGCTCCGGAGGGTCGAAAAGTAGGTTCGCTAAAGATGAGAGATGAAAAAGTGTACGCCGTTGTGGCGCGAAGCACCTTTCCAAGTCAAAATGTACAAAACACCTCAGCCTCGGACCACTTTTAGAAGTTGAGATGTCGAAAAAGTGCACGCTGTTGGGGCGTGAAGCACATTTCGAAGTCAAAATGTACAAAACACACCAGGTTCGGACCATTTTTGGAAGTTGCGCTGTCGAAAAAGCGCACGCCGTTGTGGCGCGAAGCACATTTCGAAGTCAAAATGTACAAAACACTACATGCTTGAACCACTTTTGGACGTTCAGATGTCGTTTTGCGTGGCAGGTGCAAGGGATTGTGCCCCGCGTCAAAAGTGAGCAAAACGTGAGGGTTTTGCAGCATTTCCAGAAACGATGGCAGGCGTGGGGCATTTGAAGAGGATCTTCAAAGATGCATTTCCGTGGCAGGCGCAGTACAAGAGACATGTTCATCAGAGCTGTTAGGAGGTCCGGGCGCTGATTTCCTGAGAGGGGTTGCATTTTGGAGCATCAAATCTTCAGGTTTGCTGAGATGATTTTGCGTGACAGGTGCAGCACTTCGTATGACCTGGCATCACTTCTTCGTGGCAGGCGCAGTACTTTAGACAGGTGGGTGGTGGAAAAATCACAAAACGCATTGGTACGAGGCCGTCAGCTCTGCACTCAACTTTCCATTTTTGAAGGATGTCTCGCAGAACTGTTTCGTTTTTGAGGTTGTCAACTTCGAAAATTGAGGAAGTCTCGCAGAATTGTTTCGTTTTTGATGTTGTCAAGTTCAAAAATTGAGGAAGTCTCGCAGAGTTGTTTCGTTTTTGACGTTGTCAAGTTCAAAAATTGAGGGCGTCTCGCAGAATAGCTTCGGTTTCAAGCTGGCAGGTAGACAGGCAGACAGACAGGCAGACAAACAGATAGATAGATGGATAGATAGATAGATGGATAGACAGTTGTAACTACAACTACAACTACCACTACACTACACTACTACTACTACTACTACTACAACTACAAATATACTAGGCTACATTACACTGCACTAATTACACCACACTACACTAACTACATCTAATTACACTACACTACACCAATTACACTAACAACTACAACAACTACGACTACCACAACTACGATTCCAACTACACTACACTACACTAATTACACTGCAGCACACTTCAACTACAAATACAACTACAACTACAACCACACTACATTACACAACACTACACTACACTACACTACACTGATTACATTGCATTACACTACAACTACAGCTGCAGCTGCAACTGCACCTACAGGTACAACTACCACTACATTACACTACACTACACTACACTACAACTACACTGCCTTACACTAGACTACACTACACTATACCACACTACACTACACTACACAACACCACACGACATTTTACACTGCACTACACACTACAGTAATTACACCACACCACGACTACAACTGCAACTGCACTTGCAAATACACTAATTACACTACATTACAGCTACAGCTCCACTACACTACAACTACAGCTACAACTGCACCTACAACTACAACTGCACTACACCACACTACACTACATCCAGCAGTTGTGGTAAGGTGACCACTGCAACCATTGCAACCACTCCAGAAACACAACTCCAACCACCTGTCGGTCCATCAGTGGATTCGCCCTGCCATCCGTGATTCACAACAACCAGCCTCTCCTATAGGTTTCCTATTTGTGAAACTTCCGCCGCCGTCTGGTGCGGTATTACTGGTATAGATTTGATAGTCCCTCCCGATTTGCGATTCATTGCTGGGAACTTTATTTACCACCATGGCAGCTGAGCATCTACTGAGGCGAACCGCCTTGGAGCACGGTGCGGCACAGGTCATTGTGGTTGCTCGCCGCCATGGCACCATTTGCCCCAAGGCAGGGAGGATTGGCTGCCTGGAAAGAACACTTCACCGGTGTGTTGCTCCCTCTTCTTGTGAATGTCTTGTTTTACTACCCGCTTCCCCCGGCACACTGGTGCTGGCTAGGCAATTGACTACCTGAACTTCGTCAAGCCGTGGGATGAGAAATACAAGCACGACACCCAGACCAACGTCAAGCAGTTCTTGCGATGGAAGCAGCTCTACGAAGCATCTGGCTGCCGGTTGCCGGAATGCTGGCCGAAACAGGTGAAGCATGACGGCCACACCATCTCTGTGAGCGATATTTGGTTCGTGGCCCACCACATGAAGAAGCTTTCTACGATGACAGGCACACAGGGAAGATAGGGAAGGGCTGCAGGGCGTTTTCATGCCAAGGGAGTGGTTTGAGTTCGGAAAGCCATTCTCACACTCTTGCATACCTGTGCTGCGACCAGGGAAATAAATGGAAATCGCATATTTCAATCTGTGAAATGCCGTGCGAATTGCCCAGCATGTCCCAGCACATTGTCCAACAAAGGCTTGATCCAGCACATCGAGAAGGAGGGCGTGATGCTGTGCAGCGGAGACTTTGTCCCCTGTGATGTGGTGGTGGGCTGCATAGGCTTTGAGCGATCCAACTTTGTCTGCGAGTCCCTCACAGGTCGCTGCGAAGTGAAGACCACCAACTACTTGGACCAGCACATGATGTACCTGGCGGATGCAGAGATTGACGAAGGTGAAAGTGATGAAATGCGACAACGCGCACAGATTGAAACAGGGATGAAATTCCTCAGAAGCCTAGTGTCCCCATGTTTCAACTACTGTAATGGCACGACATTCTTGTTGGTGTGGAGGGGCCTTTCTTCTCTTTTTTCTTTTTTTTGCTCTCTCTCCCTCTCTCTCTCTGTCTCTCTCTCTCTCTCTCTCGCTCTCTCTCTCGCTCCCTCTCTCTCTCTCTCCCGCTCTCTCTCTCTCTCTCCCCCTCTCTCTCTCTCTCTCTTTCTCTCTCTCTCTCTCTCTCTCTCTCTCCCTCTCTCTCTCTCTCTCACTCTCACTCTCTCTCTCTCTCTCTCCAATTAGTTAATAACAACCCACTGGTGCTCTCACTGGTGCTTTCCCGCATGTAACATAATACACCTCCAAACTTCCAACCAGTTTCCGTTACAGATTTCTAGTCCGGGTGCAACAGCGTGCGTTACTGGTGATGCAGGTGCCTTCAACTCATTTTTTGGCTCCTCCGTTTTGGAATATGGGAAATTCTTCACCAACGTCTTCGTTGAGGGCCTGCTGCGGCCTGACATCTTGGGTGAGCGACTCTGGGGTTGCGACACTGTGGCGGTGCCAATTTCCCAAAGGCCTCGCTCTCTGCTTCCCTTGAGATATGGCAGGAATTTGCAGAGAGCAATCTCAAGTTTTGGATGGCCGTTGGATGCCACTGGTTGTCATTAGTTTCATATACTGTTCTTGGGTTCCCATTTTTCACAACGCATGCAAGTGGCAACACATTGTGAAACTGGTGGAGCGGAGCTAAGAGCACTTGAGACTGGGGACGGAGGGTCCCTGACGCCAGGAAGTGGAATCAGTACATTGCTTCCGCCATGGAGCTCATTGAGACGGATGATCGGATTGCGCTGCATGCACAGCAGCAGGTGCCTTTGGTGGCAGTCCATCCCTTTTGCATCGGTGTCATCCAGAGCTTTGCAAGAGTTTTTTCTATCACAGTTTCAACTGATATTTCAACTTATCGCCACAGTTAGCCCCTCCTGCCTTGGAGCCTCGTCAGGACGCATTTCATTGGAACTGCATAATATGAGCTCCCGGAATATGATGTTTCACCTAGAAATTCAGGACAGCAGAGAGAAGCAGAGAGATCCTTACGGCAGTGATCCAAGGTGGATGCCCGCACCAAGCACTTCTGGCGCACGCTGCCTCCAACGAGTTTCCTTTCGGTGAATCGCAAGGAGTGGGAAGAGCTGCACCAACGCCTCAATGGAGGAGTTCCAGTGCCCCAGGAGCGTCAGCTGAGTTATTGTGTGTTAGTACTCCATTGTGCCATTGTGCTTCGTAGTTTTTTTTTGGGGGGTATGGCATCCCAAGGCCCCATTCGTCACCCGGCTGAGCGCCGAGGAGCAGCAGCTGCCGTACTTCTTCGAAGAGATCCCTGCATGGTGTTGATTGCATAGACATGGTATACAGACGTAGCAGTGCAGGCACCAATCCTACGCCATGGGAAATACCAGTTGCCGGATACAAATCCTTGCAGCCTTGCGGCCTTGCGTCCTTCAAGTCGACTGCGGCTTTCCATGGAGTATTTGAATCGCCTGCCCTTATCAATGTGCCCTAGCACATCAATGCTTGCATGACCGTGTTGCAATCTAGACCACTATATAGCTATCCTTATCACTGTGCATAGTGTTGCCTGGTGATAAGGGTTAAAGCTGCACAGTGAATTCGGCACATGGCAATTTTGGTGACTAGAGGAAGCACAGTGGCAGAAGGATGAGTCTAGATGACAGATACACACAGATATATTGAAGAATATTGATGATCTGTCGTGAGTGTCGTTCCGCCCAGCAGTGGACCGGGGCTATTCTGCCACTGAGCGTCTGAAGAAAAACTCCCTCGGACCGTCGTTCGAGATTCACTCCCTATAGATTAAACTCAGTCCTGTACAGATGTGCTGCAAAGCACTTGTGAGGCGAGAGAACATATCTATGCGAAACATGAAGCAGCAGAAGAGAGCCGAAGTTGAATTATTTCGAACTAGCAGCTTCTGAAACGCCCTTGCACAAAAATTGGAACAGCCATCAACTCCAATCAGCCAGAATGAGATTAAAGGTGGTTGAAGCTGGTGCTGCCAAGCTGATGTTCACTTTTGCAACGCTTTGCGGTATCAAAAGCTCAGGTTCACGTGCAGTGGGGCCCTGGAATGCCCTGGAGTTTTGCCGTCCTGGTCTTGGAGTCAGCTTGGCACAACGAAGGTTTGTGGGTTTGTCTTTGTGTAATGATATCAGCGTGCCAGTCAAGAAAGTTTTCGTTTGTAATTGTGGAGAGATGCACGGGGACTAAAACCATTCGGTAGGACTTGCGTGTCCTTGAGTTTTGCAATTAGCAGGCGCCATTAGTTTTGCCAGCACCGCTGCTACTGCTACTTTGGCAGGCGCCGGTTTTAGGGACTGCTAAGCAAGTCTAGAAGTGGGCATCACAACAGGAGCTCCAAAGGAGGCGCAGTGTTTGACGCAGATGCTACTAGATTCTTAGCGATAGCCTCTCCATGTCTTCTTGCGAAGCAGCCGCGCCCAACTAGTTTCTAGTCCGAGTATATTTGCATGCCGTTCCTTTCATCGTTCCATCTTAAAGGCTTTGGGACCATGGAGGGTGAGCAGATCTGCTCCGTTTCCAGGCACGCCCCGATTGCACCGAATCCTGGGCAGAAAGGTTGTACGAGGACTGCCGGGACAGAGATGCCCAGCGGCAACCTTTCAGCTTTGATGTTTCAAACAATGTTGGTTTCTCCTGCTGATTTCAATGGTGATGACATGGTAGGAGTTGAATATAATGAAACATGGTGATGAAAGGGGCGGACAGGGTCAGTTCCACTGTGGACGTGTTGGTTCTACTGAGGGGCTGCATTCAGAGCTGCCAAAGCTTCAGCGGAGAAATCCATGAGGTCATTGTGCAGCAGCTGCACTTCTGACCTCAGCAGGCGCCAAGAGGCGCCTGCGTCAAAACGAGCGCCAGAAGCTGGCTGGTGGTTTGGAACATTTTTTATTTTTCCATATATTGGGAATAATAATCCCAGCTGACTAATATTTTTCAGAGGGCTTGAAACCACCAACCAGGAAGCCCCTTGTTAGTTTTTCGGTATTTCTCAGTTCTGCTGTTTTGTGCTTCAGACTCCTGGGCCTTGAAGTACTGCAAAATTGCCGGTTGGCTGTGGCTGGGCTGCGGCTACTAATACAGGGACGGTGGTGGTCCTTGTGTCCAGGTGTTATTTCTTGCGTGTGTACCGACACAAGAGGGACGGATTGGTAAAATTGCTGATCGAATCAAGCGCCCATGGAAGAAACATCAAATCAAGTTCAACATATCCATAGAAATCCATAGAATACCAGTAGTACCGCACAAGGCAGTGGCGGAAGTTTCAAAAATAGGAAACCTATAGGAGAGATTGGTTGTTGTGAATCAGGGATGGCAGAGCGAAGCCACTGATGGACTGAAAGGTGCCTGATCTCTCTTTCTCTTTCTCTCTCTTTCTCTCTCTTTCTCTCTCTTTCTCTCTTTTTCTCTCTGTTTCTCTATCTTTCTCTGATTATCTACCTACCTACCTACTGATCTATCTGTCACGTATCTATCCATCTTTTTTTCTATCTATCTTGGTATCTAACTATCTGTCTACAAACCTGTGTATCTGTCTATCTATCTATCTATCTATCTATATCTATCTATCTATCTAATCTTATCTTATCTTATCTTATCTTATCTTATCTTATCTATCTATCTATCTATCTATCTATCTATCTATCTATCTATCTATCTATCTATCTATCTATCTATCTATCTATCTATCTATCTATCTATCTATCTAATCTATCTAATCTATCTAATCTATCTAATCTAATCTAATATAATCTAATATAATGTAATCTTATCTAATCTAATCTAATCTAATCTAATCTATCTATCTATCTACCTCTCTCTCTATCTATTTGTTTGTCTGTCTATCTGTCTATCTGTCCATCTATCTGTCTATCTGTCTATCTGCCCATCTATCTATCAGTCTATTTGTCCATCTATCTGTCTATCTATCTATATGTCTATCCATCCATCCATCCATCCATCTATCTATCTATTTATCTACCTCTCTCTCTCTATCTATTTGTCTGTCTGTCTATCTGTTTATCTGTCCATCTATCTGTCTATCTGTCTATCCGTCCATCTATCTATCAGTCTGTCTATCTATCTATCTCTCTCTCTCTCTCTCTGTCTCTCTCTGTCTGTCTGTCTATCTATCTGTCTATCTGCCAGATTGACAACGAAGCTCTTCTGCGAGACTTCCTCATTTTTCGACCTTAACAACATCAAAAACAAAACAATTCTGCGACACTTCTTTTATTTTTCAACCTAACAACGTCCAAAACCGCAGCAATTCTGCGAGACTTCCTCAATGTTTGAACTTAACAACGTCAAAAACAAAGCAATTCTGCGAGACTTCCTTCAAAAATGGAAAGTTGAGTGCAGCGCTGGGAGCCTCGTACCGATGCGTTTTGCGATTTTTCCACTCCACCTGTGTAAAGTACCGCGCGTGCCACGAAAAATTGATGCCAGGTCATACGAAGTGCTGCACCTGTCACGCAAAATCATCTCAGCAAACCTGAAGATCGGATACTCCAAAATGCAACCCATCTCAGGAAATGAGCGCCCTGACCTCCGAACATCTCTGATGAACATGTCTTTTGTACTGCACCTGCCACGCGAAATGCATCTTTGAAGATCCTCTTCAAATGCCCCACGCCTGCCATCGTTTCTGGAAATGCTGCAAAACCCTCACGTTTTGCTCACTTTTGACAAGGTGCACAATCCCTTGCGCCTGCCACGCAAAACGACATCTGAACCTCCAAAAGTGGCGCGAACATGCGGTGCTTTGTACATGTTCACTTCGAAATGTGCTTCGCGCCACAACGGCGTGCACTTTTTCGACATCTCAACTTCCAAAAGTGGTCCGACGCTGGTGTATTTTGTACATTTTGACTTCGAAATGTGCTTCGCGCCACAACGGCGTGCGCTTTTTCGACAGCGCAACTTCCAAAAATGGTCCGAACCTGGTGTGTTTTGTACATTTTGACTTCGAAATGTGCTTCGCGCCACAACGGCGTGCACTTTTTCGACATCTCAACTTCCAAAAGTGGTCCGACGCTGAGGTATTTTGTACATTTTGACTTGAAAATGTGCTTCGCGCCACAACGGCGTGCACTTTTTCGACAGCGCAACTTCCAAAAAGTGGTCCGAGGCTGAGGTGTTTTGTACATTTTGACTTCGAAATGTGCTTCGCGCCACAACGGCGTGCACTTGTTCGACATCTCAACTTCCAAAAGTGGTCCGACGCTGAGGTGTTTTGTACATTTTGACTTCGACATGTGCTTCGTGCCACAACGGCGTGCAATTTTTCATCTCTCATCTGGCCAGCTGGCTCCGCACCCGCCGCTTTAGCGAGCCTACTTTTCGACCCTCCGGAGCCACAAATCATTGGAAAACACACAGTGTTTCGCGACTTTCCTACCTTTTCGCGCATCTGCATCTTCTTTCTTCTGACTCTGTCTCTTCTACTCTTCTCTCTTCTAATCTTTCTCTTCTCTCTGCCTCTGCCCTGCTCTGCTTTTCATCTGTCCATGTTGTCGGAAGTTTGACTTCTAAACTTCCTTCGATCATATCCTATACTGTATGTATACTGTTGTGCGCTGCATGAGTGGAGTAGGATATTTTCATTTCTTTCGAAGCTTTGCCAACTTGGGAGGCTCGTGTCTCAGTGGCTCATCTTTTGGAGATGTTGAGGCAATGGTAGGGAGAGGGCCATGTGGTCGCCAGGAGTCAATCCATTAGGGGCCCAAGCCTAAGCCTACCACAGTCACCACAGTCATCTGCAGAAAGAGAAATTCAACAGCCAGAAACAGCAATTGGGTTCAATCAAAGAGTTTCAACTATATCCAAGAGCAATGAGCATAGTGAACATAATGAACTGCTGGCTGATTCAAGTAATGTCAAGTGACAAGTGATAACTTAAGTACCCAGTTAAGTACCAAGTTAAGTACCTTAACTTTGATTTCAGGAGATTTCCCCCAAGTTGCTGCTTGGGATGGGATGTGGAGGTGCCGCAGCTATGGGTACCCCCAACAATCACATCTTCAGAGTCTTCAGACGCATCAAGTTTATCCAAATATATCATAATATAGCCAAATCAAGCGAAAAGAGTTTCGGATGTTTTCGCTTGTTTTCGGACCTTTCAAACACTGCCAACGATCTATTCAAGAGGCGATTTGGCTCGAAAGCGCTTCGCCGTTGGTTTGTGAACCTGTCCACGTCATTCCATTTTTCTCGGCCACTGTGCCTGAAACAACATGGGGCCATTTTCGGTGGCACTGCAGTGGATGCTGCTGTACAGTTCTGCGGCATTGAGAGATGACCCTTCTGAACACCTCAACTTGGATGAGCCTAGCCCCTTGGCCTGGTGAGATGATGACTTCAACTCGTTGCAGTTTTTGGGTCTCCGTAACTCAAAGGTGGCACTTTTGAACCATGATCCAATGATCCCGCCCTTTTCAAAAACCAGCAGTTTTGATGTTTTTTGGTGCAGCCCAAGATCTTGGGAGATTGTTTTAACTCAAGGGCGAGCACAGTTGAAGAAAGTGTTTGAAGATGCCCAGAGGTGATGAGTGTGAGGAGGAAGCCAAGCTCCTGCAGCAGATGATGTTGGATTTGGGTTTCAAAGGCCGACTGGGAAGAACTGGGAGGGCAAGGAACTGGAAGAGAAACATCAGGTTTGCTATATATAGTTTGCTGGCACTTTCAACATCTTACAACATCTTTCAACATCTTTCAACTGCTCGCCCGAGTTCATCAACAAGACGCGGCCCATCGCCTGGGCGTCCGCCGTCTTGCACGAAAGCTAGCAAGGCACATTCTTTCTTCGCCAAACTGTCGTTTATATCCATACTTGGTACTTCAGCAAGGCTTCCCTCCCCCAGCACAACACCTACTTTCCTGTCCAACCACAGGTTTCCAGGCAACACCTTACATGCGCCTGGAGACTTCTTCATTCGACGAAACGCAACATGACGATATGGACGTGCACATAGTATTCAACTTTTATTACTTCACCTTATTTTATAGAAATTGGCCTCGGATTCAACCCCCCCTCCGCTCGCTTTCATCACCTACTCCTGGCCTCAAGTCCCTGGCTACCGGTCTCGCCATGGCCACGGGGCGGTTGTTCGCCAAGTTTCATTGGCTCACTCTAGCACCAATTTCAACATTGTTTCCAATACCTTTCCTTTTTCATTGATTTTGCCCAGCTCCCATTCGAACTTTTTCCAACCTTCCCCGAGCAGTCTTTGCGATAGTTTTCTCCACGCACTTTTATTTCTCGGCATTCTTGTTGCACTGTTGAATGCCTTTTTGAAGAGGCGGTAAAGACAAGGCTCCGCACACTTCACAGCGCTTCTTCTCTCAACACGGTTTTGGCATGTCGTTCTTGCTGAACTGCATCACTTTGTTTCACTCGACACTCTCTGGTTACATCTCTGCAAGCGTAGCACTAGTTTGTCCATTGAATAATGCAAAATTGCTAGCACCTTCTTTCAACCGCAGTAGCCGCCGGGGAGTCTTGTGAGCGCCTTCTGCTGTGCACGCCCCGCCACGTCTGCGGCAAGATGGCTCGAGCGTATATAAAGCCGCAACAATCGCTTCTGTTCGGACATTTCGAACAGCTGCAAGGTTATTTTTGGCTTGGTACCTTCGCTCTTTGCACTTCCCATTCTGAGTATCACTATCAGCAAAACGCTTCAAAAAAAAACACATGATAATCGAAAGCCTAAGTCAAGCAAGATGGACATGTCAACTATCATGGTACCGCCACTTCAAGCAAATTTCGTGTAGAAATCACTGAGACCTGTGCATGGGTTTCAGGCAAAGCAGAAACAAAAAAAAGAAACAAGAGGAAACAGGAAACAAGAGAAAAGCAACCTTCGCAGAAACTCACTACTTGGGCCAGGTCATCAGAGAGTGTAGCGCGAATTAATGAGACAACGGTCAAGAAAAATGACCATCAAGCTCTTACAAGTTCAGCCTCAGTAGGCTACTCACTCAGAGTTCAGAAGCTTCAAGGTTGCAAGAACATGTGAACGACCACTTACTCTCAGAAGTCCCAAGGTCTGCAGCCAATTCTCTTGCATGGAAAACGCATCATGTCTAACTTGGTTCTATCGCTCTGCTTCGAAGCAAAATCAGCTGGCCACTGCAGATTCTGCGTTTCTTCATCTCTGTTCCTCAAACAAATGTGACTGATGCACGGCCATTGTTATGATGGCTCGCGCAATTTCCACATACACTGCCAGCCAGTTCGGAAGCCAACTTCTTGGCTTGCTGTCGCACGTGATGAAGACTGTGATTGCACCAGTCAGAAACGCAAGCATGAGGCCAGCATATGTTGGCGCCATTGAAGGCGTCACCTTGCAGTTGTGGCTTAGACTTGGCAGAAGGAAACTCAGCACGGAGAAGCCGCAAAACGGCCTTGACGACGGCCGGCTTGGAACTGGGGATATCGTGGGTGCCCTTGCGTTGGAGCATCTCCTTGAGCTTGGTGTTGGAAGCTTGCTTCAAACATGATTCAACATCGTTCCAGGAAGCACAGCGGAAGCCAAAAGTCTCATGCACTACCAAGTTTGCATTTTTTACGTCTTTTGCTGACCAAAGACCTTGAGTCACAACTTCTGCACCTTGCACTGGCTCCGTACGCGTATGCTCTTGTTTTGGCAGCATGACTGCTCAAAATCTTGGAATTCTTTCCGGCGCTTTGCGTCCTCGACATCTTGCTTCTGCTGAGATTCTCTTTTCTTCTCTGCCTCCTCCTTTTCCGCCATAAGAGACCGAAGACGGGCAATTTCCTTGCTCCATATTTCAAAAATAGTAAAACTTCAATTAATTAACCAGAACGACGAACTTGACTGCTTGAGCGCAGCCAGCAAGAGTCGCGTGCAAAACTTCCTCTGGCAAGTTGATCGGAATTTCACTGTCACACTCAGCGGAAGTCACCGCCACCTCGATCATTCTGTCGGAATGGAATCAATTAAGGCTTAAGGTTGACCCTCAGGTCCGTAGTAAACTTCCATTAAATCTTCCACTCTCCTGCGGCTCATAGGGACTCCTGGCGTCGGGCTTTGCAAGGCATTCAGCCACCACACTGAGATGCTGCTTCTGTAGCAGCCGTGGGCCTTCAAGGCTTGCAGCGCCTTGGACCGGTCAAACGGCTCTTGGACTCCACTTGGCGTGTTTCCACTGGAAATCGGCAAAGGAAGCTCTTTCCAAAAGGCTTCTCCACCAAACTCTTGGCGGATCACGCAATTTTCTTGGACCTGGCAGTAGTAGGCTTTGTTCGTAGCGTCGTTGAGGTCTGCGTCCGAAGGCGCAATTCCACTTGCTGACATGGGGCTGGGCCCCTCCAGCTTTGGCCTTCGCCTTAGGCTTTGCCTTTGCAGCCACGGTTTGACGTCCACTTTTCTGCGACTGCGTTAGCAGCTTTTTCCTTCCTTCGTTTGCCTGTGCTTTCTTTGTTTGAATTTCCCGTTCCACTTCGACTGGAGCGGCCAGTTCGGCCAGCTCTGCTTTGTTCAAGCGCCATGAGCAGACACGTTTTTCACCACCATGCATGTCCCAGCAACTCGTCGTCGTGAAGACACTGAAGAACCAAAACGGTTGCAGATGCACAACGTTAGGCATCGGGACAGCTGGTTGGAGTCAACTATCTCTGTCGGTTAGTCTTAGTTTTATAACAGATCGGTCAGTCGCCTACCTGGGAAGCATGGCAAGACTATACCCTTTCCATCCCTCGACCCGAGCTCTCTTTTTCTCCGACGTACTCAGGAGCTCTCAATAGTCTTAATTAAATTTGCTTCCGTCTTATAGTCCGGCCGACGCTTCTTTGGCGGCGCGCCGCCTTAGTCCGTCAAGGACCGCATGGCTGCTGCCTGAACTTCGTAAAGCTTTGCCATGCTTTCCATTCTCTGACGACGAGCCTCAGCTCCGCCCGGCTTCCACGACGAGGAAGCCGCCGGCGCGACCTTGGTCGCCTTTGACTTTGCGTCTGCCTTGGACGCCGCAGGCTTTGACTTAGTCGTCGTAGTCTTCAGAGAATCAGGGTCAACTTCCTTGTCTGAAATTGACCCCTCCCCCAACTCTTCCTCCTCGTCCTCAAGGTAAGAGTACTGTGACGACTCTTCCGTGGGTGGCAGCACGGGCTTTTTATTGGCCGGCGCTTTCTTCGCAGCCTCCTTGCCGGTCTTTCTGGCGGGCACTGGCACGTTTTGGACCTGGCGGGCACTGGCACGGTTTTTGCTGTTTTCTTCCTCGTCACCGGCACCTTGCGATCCTTGGACCGACGACAATCCCTGCCCCTCCTCGGATCCCCTTCGGCCAGTTCTTCGCTGTGGCGCTGACCTGGACCACTCGCGCAGCTCCGGTGGTCGGCGGGCAGGGGTTCTCGACACCGAGGCGTCAGAGCCCCACTTGGCCCAGTCCTTTGCTGCGCGAGCCTGCGCTTGCGGCCAAGGAAGCCCTTGGCTGTAATAAATGCAGGCTTGATGGTACTTGCTGGTGTTGCAATGGGATTGGTTCCCATACCAGCCACCACTCATAGATTGCATGATCAAAATGACATCGGCCTGTCGCTCGAGCAAAGCTGGAAAAAGGAGGTTGTCGCAGTTGACAGCTACTACTACTAACCCTTGACAGTCAAGCAGTCTCTCAAAACAAGGTGAAGCCCGGTACAGCGGCACGTAGTTCAACAGACATCGATCGACAGTGAAACTTGAAGAAAAGGCCAACTGTTTCACTTTACTTAAACGAATTACTAAATTAAAAGTGTAAATTCAGCGATCAAGTCGAGGGATCAAACATCCTACCTAGACAGGCATTCCCCGAGGGGCTCACGACATCTTGTCGAACCGACGTGGGTAATACACTTGCTCAGAACTGTCATTGCGAATTTTGCTGTGGAATGCATCTTACGCGCAAAAGCAATCCAAATACACCTGACAGGAATGGGTCGGGGAAGAGAGAAGCTACCATCGCCATAGCCAGTGCAAATTGGATTGAATTGGAAGCTGACCCTTCCCTTCAACTAAGCCATATCGTTCCCAAAAACCTTGACAGATTGCCAAGACCGTACTGAAAAAGAAGTGACATCAAGATGGTTGAAAACGGCACGGTGGGTCTTGGGTTAGCCACTGCCCATCACGAGGAAATAAAAACTGGATGCAGGTACGTGGAGTTGATCAGGCTCCATATCCTAGTGAACTGCATGGAGCTTCGTTGGCGACAGCCATGCAGCGACCCTGTCGCCACCTGCAAATTTACAAAAAGCAATGAAAAGGAATCCCAAATTAGAAGTTTTACATCTCTTCAGATAGTTCACACACACACACTGTGCAGTTTTTCGTGCGCCCTCCGACCTGTGGTCACTGCGAGGCCCCATGACCAAAGACCACTGCGACTTGCCTGGCATCACGTGTTCCCCTCACTCATGCAAAGTTGAGACGATCCGCTGCACGACATGCGCGGGCCACTTGCCAGACTACATCCGTTTGAAGGGCCTCGAGGAAGCAACTGGCCAGCGAAGTTTAGCGATCTTCATTGCTAGGTGGAGCCAAATAACGTTGAATCAACAACTAGCGCTTTGCATTCCAATCAATTTGTTGCATACTTTAAAGAGGTAAACGTATATGAAATTGAGAGGACAAGCTAAGGAAGCAGGGAAGGGAAGAAGGAAAGTTACAGGGAGGCAGGGCTTTGCATAGCAGCTGAGGTTACTCTAACGTCGCCAGAAATGACTGGTGACATCAAGGCTTTTGCCGCCACACCCGATCTCAAAATCTTGGATTTGCATGGCACAAAAGTCACTGGTGATCTTGAAGTCTTCCAGAACTTTACATCCTTCCTGACGATGCAGTTGCATGACACTGGGATTGTCGGTGATATCAAAAGCTTGACTGAGGCAATATGGCTTCAGTTCCTTGATTTGGAAAATACAAAAATCCATGGAGATCTCAATGTCTTTTGTAAGGACATGCAACGGCTCGTGCAGCTGAATCTTGGAAACACCCGGATTTCTGGCGACTTCACAGGTTTCCAAGGGAAGATGGCAGGGGGTCTAGAACTCTTGGGCCTCGCCAACACAGGGGTGACGGGCCAGCTTTCAGACTTGGTTGCATTGAAGCAATTGTGGAAATTGAACCTGCGTGGTACAGCAGTCACTGGCAACCTGGTAGATATCACGAAATTCTATCGAATTCAACAGGCAGTGTGCAGTACGGTGGGAGATACGCCACGGGATAATACAATGGGATACGCCAAGGGATGCAGGCATTGGTGTGTCTTGAAAGCGTATTGTCTTAGAGCAGAAGCCTTATTGCCTTGGAACACGGCCAATAATGCTAAGGGGGTGGCACATCTCTGCATGCATGTACGTACACATGCATACACAGACATAGCGACAGATACGTCTTTAGATACAGACATCCACTTCAATGCAAGGGTCTTTGTTTCCGCGCATGGGGGCGTTGATGCGGCAAAGCTGTGGAAAAGAAAATTTCATAACAAAGCCGGGCTTGCACGCCAGCAATTTGTTGTGGTGCGAAGCAGTGTCGATTTGCTGGTGCGTCCGTGCGATGCGGGATTGCAACCCGAGGTACGTTCCTTCAATCGTCCGTTCGTTTCTCATCGCTGAGTCATCTATCCCCCATCAAGCCATCCATGCATCCTTCCATCCTTGCATTCCTTCATTCCTTCGTTCCTTCATTCATTCGTTCGTTCATTCATTCTTTCTTTCTTTGACTCATTCATTCATTCTTTCATTCATTCTTTCTTTCTTTCTTTCTTTCTTTCTTTCTTTCTTTCTTTGATTCATTCACTCATTCATTCATTCGTTCATTCACTCTTTCATTCATTCATTCATCCATTCATCCATCCATCCATTCATTCATTCATCCATCCATCCATCCATTCATTCATTCATCCGTCCTTCATTCATTCATTCATTCATCCATCCATTCATTCATTCATTCATCCGATCATCCATCCATCCATTCATTCATTCATTCATTCATCCATTCATCCATTCATCCATTCATCCATTCATTCATTCATTTTTTCATTCATTCATTCATTCATTCATCCATTCATCCATCCATCCATCCATTCATTCATTCATTCATTCGTTCGTTCGTTCATTCATTCATTCATTCATTCATCCGATCATTCATTCCTTCATTCGTTCCTTCATTCATTCTTTCACTCACTCATTCATTCATTCGTTCGTTCATTCATTCTTTCATTCATTCATTCGTTCATTCATTCATCCATTCATTCTTTCTTGCTTTCTTCGATTCATTCATCCATCCATTCATTCATCCATCCATTCATTCATTCATCCATCCATTCATTTATTCATTCATTCATTCATCCGATCATTCATTCATTCATTCATCCATTCATCCATCCATCCATCCATCCATTCATTCATTCATTCATCCGATCATTCATTCATTCATCCATTCATCCATTCATCCATTCATTCGTTCCTTCATTCAATCTTTCACTCATTCATTCGTTCGTTCATTCATTCATTCGTTCATTCGTTCATTCATTCATCCATTCATTCTTTCTTTCTTTCTTTCTTCGATTCATTCTTCATTCATTCATTCATTCATTCATTCATTCGTTCATTCACTCTTTCCTCCATTCATTCATCCATCCATCCATTCATTCATTCATTCATCCATCCATTCACTCATTCATTTTTTCATTCATTCATTCATTCATTCATCCGATCATTCATTCATTCATCCATCCATCCATCCATTCATTCATTTATTCATTCATTCATTCATTCATCCGATCATTCATTCATTCATTCAGTCAGTCATTCATTCATTCATTCATCCATTCATCCATTCATCCATTCATCCATTCATCCATTCATCCATTCATCCATTCATTCATTCATTCACTCGTTCCTTCATTCAATCTTTCACTCATTCATTCATTCATTCGCTTGTTCATTCATTCATTCATTCATTCATCCGATCATTCATTCCTTCATTCGTTCCTTCATTCATTCTTTCACTCACTCATTCATCCATCCATTCATTCATTCATTTCTTCATTCATTCATTCATTCATCCGATCATTCATTCATTCATTCATTCATTCATCCATTAATCCATCCATCCATCCATCCATTCATTCATTCATTCATTCATTCTTTCACTCATTCACTCATTCATTCGTTCATTCATTCATTCACTCATTCTTTCATTCGTTCATTCGTCCATCCGTCCATCCGTCCATGCGTCCATCCATCCATCCATCCATCCATCCATCCGCTCATTCATTCCTTCCTTCGTTCGTTCTTTCGTTCATTCCTTCATTCATGTCATTCATTTATTCATTCTTTCGTTCGTTCATCCTTCTTTCTTTCGCTCAGTCATGTATTATGTTGTTCATTCCTTCGCTCATTCTACTTCATGCATGCATGCATTCCTTCATACATCCATCCAAGCAATCGTACAATTTTTTTTCCTCATCTAATTCTTGCCAAACTGGATTTTTTTTGATGCGTGGACCATTTAAACAGGCCCCACTCATTTCTTATAATCGCTGTTCTTTTCTGGAACCTCCGCCCCAGCGCGGCCGGGCACCACAGGGAGAGACAAGAGCATCGCAAACAGTTGGCCGTCAAATCAACGACACAGCACTCTGATTTAGGGTTGTTGAAAGATACTTAAGGACGAATGCCTCCCATCGATCCGCTTAAAGATGTGCCTCGTGATGTACCACAAACATTTTTGACCTGATTTCGGTGTGGCTTTTCGGCTTGAAATTTGGTTGCAGGTCTTAGGCTTGGTTTTTCTCGTTTTTTCATTTTCTCGTTTATACACATTATGCTTACAAAGTCATAGAAAGAGTTCCTAGGCGCTTGTCAGCTTGCAATAGTCTAGATTGACATGTATGCCTGGACTTCCATGACGTGGAAATGCAGTGCTACATAATGCTGTTCATGAATTCCACATAGTCTTTCAACTACGACACAAGCGGAATTTTGCAAGCCTCAACACGTGCGCACATCCTCGCGCATCCATGTTTTGCTGCGTCGGCGACACTTTTCCATCCTTCTTTTTCGCGGCCATGCCTCCTCTTTGTCTACACCATATATCATGTGCGTATGTGTTTTTTTGTTTACATCATAAATATATATATGTATATACGTATATTCATATATCATATGATGAATAAACCTTAAATCACCCCTAAAGAAATCCCTAAAGAAACCCCAAACCAATCTGCAAAAAAATAAAACTACTCAACCTAATAAACACCCAAATAAAATTGAACCTAACCTTAAATAGAGTTTTTTTTAACCAACCCCCAATGGATGTTAAACCAAACCTAAAATAGATTTTAAATCAACCCCAAATGGTTCCCAAACCAACCCCACCTATATAGATGTTAAGTTTCAGCAAGCCTTAAACCAACCGTAACTAGATCCTAAACCAACCCCAAATAGATTTTAAACCGACCCTGAATAGACCTTAAACCAACCCTTACAAAACCCAGACCGACCCTTCATTTTTTATATAAAAAAAAACTAACTTTACAAACAACCTTTAAGAACATTTAAGACCGATCCTTTAAAAACAATAGAACAAACCCAAAACCAACCCTAGTTGCAAACTACCATGTTACATGAAACATGAAACGTTCGAACTCAAAAATGTTGCAAATACCCTTGAAATGGTAGCTTCCAGCTTCAAAATGGTGCAAATAGCAGGGAAGGTGGCCACAACAGGAAATCACAAAAACACGAGCGGGAAAAATCATTCCCCAAACAATTCTGGACATTTCCTTTACTGCGCATGTCATCGAAGATCATCCCATGTGTGTGTGTGTCCTATTTGCGCATGTTAGATGTGAAAAACGCAACAGCGCCGGATACTGCCCTTTGAGGTGGACTTGTCGTTCACCCGGGTGGTCGGTCAACTCACGGCGGACTGGAAGGGTTGTTGCAGATTGCTCCGAAGTTTGCGGCTTCAAAACAGTTCTGTTCAGTTTTCGAGACTGGATTCAGATTTTTGTGCGGGTTATTTTCCCGACAATTCCACCAAATCTTCATGATGTGTATGGAAACTCGAAATCTTGATGATTGCTGTTTTTGGACCTGTTTCAACTAATCCAAGGTTTGCTCCCGTTGGAAAGGATTTTGGCGATTTGACGACGTTCTCAATGGCTTTTCCGGAAGTGATTCTGCCAAATCTTCGGTACTTGGACCTCACCAATTGCACTTCCGCTGCTCAAGAAAATGAAATTTTGTGGTTCGTGCATGTTCATTTTCAATTTGTTTTGGAATGTTTCAGTGTCAGTTTCTTGGAGGTGGTCTTGTTTTGTCTTTAGATCTAGGTGCCTGCGGTTGGCACTGGGGGCATACACGGCCGTGTCATTTTCGCGATTCTTTCTCGGGCACCATAGATTTGAACATGGCGGTGTGATAGCGCTCTCGCTGTGCTACAGGATCTTTCATGTGCAGTGATATGAACTTGTACAGATACTTTCATGCTACACTATCAGATATTCTCTTGCATTGCATACAGATCTAATTATTACTACGCTACAAGGTTTTCTCTTGCACTTGCACGGATGCTTGGATGCTACGCCATCAGATCTTCTCGTGCACTTGCATACCGATCTACTGCTACGCTAGTAGGTCTTCTCTTGCAATTTTTCATGCTAGGCTACGGGGTTTTCTCTATGTGATAAGTATCTTCACCAACGGGCCTGTAGACACATGATCTCTGAGAGAAGCCCAATTAATTTCTTGAAGTGCACCTGCGACTTCCGGAAGCATGGATGAATGCTGGAAAAATGTTTTGCTTTTTGTGTACGCTGCAAAGTGATGTCAGCATAGAAATAGGAAAAGCACAGAATAACTTGCAAAACCTTGATTAAAGTCAACATTGGTTTGATCCAGTAGAAAAATATGCAAATTCCAACTGGTCACAAACATCCCAGAGGGGTGACAACCGCGCTAGGGGTTGTTCAGTTTTTGGAATAAAATGCGCCTGGTCCCACAGCGCTGTAGTCATTTCATGATAGAAGTTCAAATAGAAATTCCCGGGAATTTGAATGCCCATTGTAGCATTCGGCCTTGGTTTTACAAGGCCGAACGTCTTCAAAGCGCGACATTGGAAGACCGTCCCTTCAAGGATCTTGGGTTTTCTGGCCGCCACCGGCGCAGGAAAGCAGAAGAAAAGAAGTTACAACAAAAGATAGGAGGTATATTGAAAAGTGCAAGAAAAGATCTTACAACATAGCATTCAGGATGTTGGAAATTGCGACAGAAGATCTCCCAACGTAGCATTGAGGATGCGAGAAAGAACTGGAGCAAATCTCACAACGTAGCATTCAGAAGGTTAGAAAGTGCAAGAGAAGGTCTCACAACGTTGCATTCAGGATGTTAGAAAGTGCAAGAGAAGATCTGACAACGTAGCATCCACCATGTCAGCAAAGCAACATGAATGTTACTGTCCCCAACCCCGCCCCCACCACATGTTACAGGATGGAATCACACAGACTAGCAGATCTCATAAGAAAGACGAGCCGACGGAAGACACGTGTGCAAGTGCAAGAGAAGATCTCACAAGTCAGCATTCCCTATGTGTGCAAAGACACGAGAACGTACGTATGTGTGCAAAGCAACAGGGGCGTTATTGCCCCCACCCCACCCCACCCCATGTGCATAAAATGCACACGACTACACGCGCGGTTTTTCACCCCGCTAACACAAATTTGACTGTGTTACAACTTACACTGAAATGTTTGAAAAACAGCGCCCGGAATTGACACGTATTTTGGCCGCATGTCTTAAAACCACGTGCCCGTCTGTGCGCTGGGTGTCTAGTCGGTAGCGGCTGGTAGCATTGTAATGATTGTAATGTTGTAAACACAATGCCGTATACCATCCGCAAAATCAGGGTGGTAAAAAAGTCTCTCCACATGATAGGGTATGGTTTTTTTTCGTTTTTTGGATGTGGCGAGGTCCGGTAAATAGCCCTGCAAAGAATTTACTGCTGCCGTTGGCAATGTGCAAGCGCCTGACGTTCCTCATGGCCTCTGGTTCCGGGGTTTTTGGCGCAATGCCACAGTTGAAGGAAGGGATCATCTATGCAAGTGACGGCCGACGGCGTGATGATTTCACCTTTCCGATGGCCACACGTTTGTTGTTGCTAGACCTCTCTTACAACAACGTGAGTTGGCTAAGTGACTTGCCTGTCCTTACCGGAGCTGGTCGCATGTTGTTTCGGGAAAATCATCAAATCAAACTGTCGCCAGGGCTTTTGGCGCGAGCCCTGGAAAAGCACATCATCTTGGATTTGAGGGGAACCAAATTGAGCAACGAAGAAGAAGCACTACAGTTGTTACAGGAAGGACAACTGCAAACCACAGACATGTATGCGTACCGAGATGAGATTGCCGGCTACACATGCAAAGATGTTGTGAGTACGATAATCCAGGTGACCTCCAGCAGGTTTTTGCCAGAAACACTCTGCAAGTGCCTCCCTGGATGGCATGGGCATGGAGCAACGTGCCAAGTGTGTCCAGCTAACAAGTTCAGCGATGAAATGGGCCTTGGCACTTGCAAAAGCTGCCCTGCAAACAGTACAGCACCGGAAGGTTCCACGAAACTGGCGCACTGCAAATGTCAATTTGGAGATCTTCACGATGGCGCTTGCTCATGTGACAAGCACCAGACTTTGCGAGATGGCAACTGCATTCTCTGCAGCAAACTGCACCTGCAATGCCCCGTCGAAGGCATCCCAGCTTCAACCGCGAAGCCCGAGGTTGGCCACGCTCGGTTGGAACCCAAAACCCAGGAGGCTCGCAAGTGTCTCCCTCCAGACACGTCGCAACGTTGTCCTGGCAGTCATGACTGCGGTTCGGGCTACAACGGAACTCTTTGCACAAGCTGCACTGACGGATTTTGGGCCAAGCAGGGCAGATGCAAGCAGCTTGGACCTCAAATAATGTCAGCCCTGGATCAATAACCCCCCCACTCAATGTCAACAAGGTCAACAAAGTCAAGTCAGGGAGTTAAAAACCCAACCCCCAAATAATGTGCCTTTCACTCATCCATGAACCGATGTTGCTGGAATTAGCTTCCAAATAATGACCGATGGAGCGTCAATTCTACGGGAACTAGTTGCATAATAGCATCCATGAGGGGTCAAATTTGATGAACTCAGCTTTGAACCAGCATCCATGAAGGGTTGAACGGCTCATCAATAAGGCGTCAATTTTGATAAAATCAGTTTTTTGAGGGCTCAATGTTTGTGAAATCAGCTTGGGATTTTACATTTGGTTGGCATGCATACAGGGTCGCAAGGGATCAATTTTGATGAAATTAGCTGCGTAATACTGTAGCCTCCATCAGGGGTTCGTGTTGTTGAAATTAGCTTCACACTTGCATCCATGGGGTGTCATGGAGCATCAGGTTTTTTTATGAAATCAGCTTGGGAATTAGCTGCGTAGGTCGGGGGTTCGCTTGGAGCACCGAAAAGTGGATCGCTTAGAGCACCGAAAAGTGGATCGCTTAGAGCACCGAAAAGTGGATCGCTTGGAGCGCCGAAAAGTATCCACCTTCAAATTTCAGCTACGAAATGGGGAGGACTTGGGCTACAGTACAGATTGCCAGCCAGGATTTTTTGTACAAACAGGAGGGGTTGTGCCCCCCATTTTGTATTTGGAATCATTTTGTAGTTGATTCCTTTCAAATCATCATTTTCATTTTGTAGTTGTATATGTTGAGTTAGTTGAAGCATCCAACATAAAATCTCATTAGCATTTTGTAGTTGTACAAGTTGAATAGTTGAAGCATCCAACATAAAATCTCAACGCAGCGAGAAGAGGTGAGAAGAGGTGGAAAAAAGGAAACAGTGCGTGACATGTACGTGGACACAAACAGATCATGAAGCTACAGAATGCCATCTAACAAACTGCACGGGGTCAACACTTGATCCAACTAAATTCAATCATTGACAGCTACAAAATGTTCTCCGAGTTTATGTTGGTCGGAACTTTGGATGGCAAAGACCCAACTACAAAATGTCATTGGGAAAAATCATGTTAGCAATTCCGACGTTCAGCTATTTTTTAACTTCAGATGCATTGGATTTTGTAGTACCGGTTTTGAATTATCTTCCGAGCCAGAAAGAGTTATGTTCTTCATTTTGTAGCCGCAAAAAAAGTAACATGCACTGCATTTTGTAGTGGTGCACCCTATGCATTCTGCTTTGTATCTACCAAAACCATCTGCACAACTCCTCCCCCCTTATCTGAACCCTGATCGAAAAGTGACATAAGAGATACATAGCGTTGGAGTTCCATACATGTGCAGAGCCATATAGACGCATAAGAAGAGTTTACAACGTATCAGGAACATCTGGCACGTTACTTGAAGAAGATGTTGCAATTTAGCAGGAACGCCTTGCAAGTTACATAACAAACATGTTGCAACGTTGACTTGATGAAGATGATGAATGTATCAGGAACGTCTTGGATGTTACTTGAAGAAGATGTTGCAATTTAGCAGGGACGTCTTGCAAGTGACTTGATGAAGATGTTTGATCGTAGCAGGAACATCTGGCAAGTTATTTGAAGAAGAGTTTACAAATATCAGGAACGTCTTGCAAGTCACGCACAGAAGATGTTACAACGTATCAGGAACATCTGGCAAGTTACTTGAAGAAGATGTTGCAACGTATCAGGCACGTTTTGCAACTTACTTACAGAAGACGTTACAATGTAGGTGCCGGAGCGGGTCGTTTCGTTCCAATCCCTGTTCCATACCCGTTCCAGATCCGTACCACTCAAATCTATATAGAGAGTTTCACTTTCTGTTGTGAAACTGTTGTACGTTCGAATCTTTCCATTCTTCTGTAACCGTAAAGCCCGTAGAGCCCGTAGAGCCGTGGAGCCCGTGGAGCCCGTGGAGCCCGTGGAGCCCGTGGTCGTTCAGAAGGGCTCTTCTCGAAGATGTTACAACGTATCAGGAACGTCTTGCAAGTCACTTGACGAAGATGTTACGACGTAGCAGGAACGTTTTGCCTGTGTGTGCACAGGAACATGAACGGTATTACCCCACCCCACCTCACCCCAGCGGTAACTGATCATGCAAGAGCAGTGCAGTGCGTGTGTCTGCAGGACAGCAAGAAAGATGACGAGGTTGCTGTGCCTGACTCCATGTCCCAGCCCCGTGTCCCCAAGTGCTACCCCAAAGGTATGATTCTCTGGTGCTCTAAGTGATCCACTTTTTTGGTGCTCTAAGTGATCCCATGGTGCTCTAAATGATCCGGTGCTCTAAGTGATCCACTTTCCGGTGCTCTAAGTGATCCCTTAACCAGCTGCGTAGTAGCATCCATCAGGCGTCACATATACGTACTGACGCGAACAACATGGTGACAACCGCTCAAACAAACATCCAGAGCAGAAGGAAACAACACAGGACATCTTGATGACCTCAGTCATATCGCGAGCGAGTACTGCTTAGCCGATCCGCTAACTAAGCATACCGCGAAACCTCATCAGCTTCTTTTATCGATCACCACTAGAAGGTTATTAGATCAGGTTGATGCCCATCCACCGTTCAGGTCGTGGCTCAAACATAAGGCATTCCTCACCACATGGGTTATCGAGAATCTTCATGAACCACACAACGTTCTTTCGTTTCTTTGTGAAGATATTGCTGATTTTGTGTTTGCACTGATGTACTTTGAAGAGTAAATTTTCTTTTCAAGAAAATTTGTGTCTGCATCTCTCGGCTCAACAGGGAATACGGCATACCCTTGACCGCTGCTACACTTGCAAGTCACTTTTTGGAGCACCGCCCCGTATATTCGCTTCACATTCCTTGCACGTATCATCATTGCTCTATGCTGCCTGTTCAATCCAGAACGCCCAGACCCGATAGTACGGGCTTTACTCCAAGAGGAGAAAGAACACCTCGTGGTGAACGTCCCAGGCATACGCCCAGGGGCGGACGACCCGAATCTACGGGCAGACGCCAAGCATGCGACGATTCCGCCCTTAGAGATTCTAAAGGAAAAGAAATGAGAGATAAACTCATTGAATCTGCCTTTATGCAGCCTCTAGACATAGTTCGTGGAAATTCTGCTGCCTTTGTAGAAGCTCTGATACACGTACTCCGACAGCACGGAGGCATTCAGACTGATGCAGATTATGCTGAAATTATGAACAATGACATGTTCACGCTGGGATCCAAACATTTGTCCTATATATTTCGTCACAGCCGACTGACCCACGAAGACGGATCGCTCAGCCTCAATGAGTTGCTCAACCATGGAGGCACGACTCGTAAGATCAGGCAGGTGAACCGACAGGGTCACCGACGACTTGAGGAGATAGATGAGACCCAGGTCAGCAAGAATATGAAGAGCCGAAATACGGCCATCACATTTTTGATGCCACTAGCACATATCTGCTGTAATTCCAATAAGAGCCACGTACAGATTGGATTCTTAACCCGAATTGGCTATGAGCCTGGCAAGCTGGCCAACCTTGTTTCGTGGTTCTATGTTCGATCGTGATGGTGAGCGCATGGCGCAAGCAGATCAGTTCGAACAACTTGATGTGGCATCCGTTTTCATCCTTTTAGAGTCCGGGCATTCAAACCGAACTACGGTTGAACATGCCAAATATGTTCCAAGCAGATTTCCAGACCGATATTTGGTCCATGTAACAAATGAGAAAAATCTCTCGTCAATACGCCGCCTCGGCTTACTTCCGGGAGGAACTCGTGGCGGACGACAAGATGTCCATTTTGCCCTTAACTGTTCTCTTACCACTATGCAGAACAGTCTCCGACCCGAGTCAGATTGTATTATCGTGGGTTTTCCATCTTGCGTAGAAGACTTAGATTCCGGATTCACGGAGAGTCAATACGTCTTGGCTAAGAAGCCAGTACCCTTCAGCCGATTTCTCGGCGTGTGGTCATTGGTGGACTGTTGCTGGATACAACGTCCGAATGACTCCGATCTTGTGTTATAATGACTGATTAAATTTCGGAACGTGATGTAATGCTCCATATAGCATACCACCAGTATTACTGGCAAAAGAGGAACCAGAACGAAAGTGACCGAGTATTGTGGACCCGTCGGCGATATATCGATTATGTGACTGAAAGGCTTACAGATCCTTCGCATGTAAATAGCTTTATCACCAGCTTTAAGACGCAACGAGCCGCATCGGCCAAGCCAGCGAGAGAAGGACAAACACCGAATGACCGGCCATTAAAGCCTCCACTCACTGAAGGAGTTCGAAAGGTAGCCGAAATACGGAAACAGATCGCAGAACGCTTAAGGGAGGCATGAAAAGAGAAATTGCCGGCAAGCCGAAAGCATCCGAAAAAGCCACAACAGCCGCCAAGAAGGAGAGCAAGGAACCGGACCAGCAGAAGAGACCACTGACAGTGATACATCCGTATCCGTGCGTTTCCTGGCAAAATCAAGGCAAAAGCAATGCCTAAGAAGGCAACCCTGCAGAAAAAAAACGATA
>CAMXCT020006779.1:214844-302344 GCA_947184155.2 Cladocopium goreaui | reverse complement strand
GTAATATACATTCTTTACATTATGCGTCTTGCATTTGGGGGTGGGATGGGGCTTACTAATTAATTGAGAGGGTCGCGTGATTTATTTGAGGGGGACACTGCTCAAGGGGGTAGCCTTTCCGAGATCCCAAAAGAATATTCTTCATTGGGAATAGAGTAGAAGTCGATTATTTGGGGGATGTTTTTTTTTGCGCCTTGAACTTGCCAAAAGGCAAAAACATTCTTGCGAGGCGGATGAGGAAAAATCAGGCAATGTTGATGTGGTTGTTGAATGAACTAATTAGTTAGTTAATTGCAAAAAAAACTGAAGCACGCATAGAAAAACCTTTGCGCGGCTGGTGGGGTTTATTAATTCGGGGGTCGCATTGTTTGTTTGGGTGGAGCTCCGCTCAAGGGAAGTAGCCTTTCCGAGCTCCCAGAAACATGTTTTTCATCCGAATTTAAGTAGAAATCGATCCGTTTGGGGATGAGTTTTGAATTTTTTTTCGCATCTTGAAATTGCCGCAGGGCAAAGACATTCTTGCAAGGTGGATGAGGAAAAATCAGGCAATGTTGATGTGGTTGTTGAATGAGCTAATTAATTGCAAACTGAAGCACGCATAGAAAAAACTTTGCGCGGCTGGTGGGGTTTATTAATTCGTGGGTCGCATTGTTTGTTTGGGTGGAGCTCCGCTCAAGGGAAGTAGCCTTTCCGAGCTCCCAAAAACATGTTTTTCATCCGAATTTAGTAGAAATCGATCCGTTTGGGGATGAGTTTTGAACAATTTTCGCATCTTGAAATTGCCGCAGGGCAAAGACATTCTTGCGAGGTGGATGAGGAAAAATCAGACAATGTTGATGTCGTTGTTGAATGAACTAATTAGTTAGTTAATTGCAAACTGAAGCACGCATAGAAAAACCTTTGCGCGGCTGGTGGGGTTTATTAATTCGTGGGTCGCATTGTTTGTTTGGGTGGGGCACCGCTCAAGGGAAGTAGCCTTTCCGAGCTCCCAAACGCATGTTTTTTATCAGAATTAGAAATCGATCAGTTTGGGGACGGGTTTGAAAATTTTTCGCGGCTTGAAATTGCGACAGGGCAAAAATATTATTGCGAGGTGGATGAGGAAAAATCAGGCAATGTTGATGTGGTTGTTGAATGAGCTAATTAATTGCAAACTGAAGCACGCATAGAAAAAACCTTGCGCGGCTGGTGGGGTTTATCAATTCGGGGGCGCATTGTTTGTTTGGGTGGGGCACCGCTCAAGGGAAGTAGCCTTTCCGAGCTCCCAAAAACATGGTTTTCATCCGAATTTAAGTAGAAATCGATCCGTTTGGGGATGAGTTTTGAAAATTTGTTGCGTCTCGCCCTTGCCAAATTGCAAAAATATTCTTGCGAGGTGGATGAGGAGAAATCTGGCCATGTTGATGTTGTTGTTGAATGAACTAATTAGTTAGTTAATTGCAAACTGAAGCACGCATAGAAAAACCTTTGCGCGGCTGGTGGGGTTTATTAATTCTGGGGTCGCATTGTTTGTTTGGGTGGGGCACCGCTCAAGGGAAGTAGCCTTTCCGAGCTCCCAAACGCATGTTTTTTTTATCAGAATTAGAAATCGATCAGCTTGGGGACGGGTTTGAAAATTTTTCGCGGCTTGAAATTGCGACAGGGCAAAAATATTCTTGCGAGGTGGATGAGGAAAAATCAGGCAATGTTGATGTCGTTGTTGAATGAACTAATTAGTTAGTTAATTGCAAACTGAAGCACGCATAGAAAAAACCTTGCGCGGCTGGTGGGGTTTATTAATTCGGGGGCGCATTGTTTGTTTGGGTGGGGCACCGCTCAAGGGAAGTAGCCTTTCCGAGCTCCCAAAAACATGGTTTTCATCCGAATTTAAGTAGAAATCGATTCGTTTGGGGATGAGTTTTGAAAATTTGTTGCGTCTCGCCCTTGCCAAATTGCAAAAATATTCTTGCGAGGTGGATGAGGAGAAATCTGGCCATGTTGATGTTGTTGTTGAATTAATTAACTCACTAGTTAGTTAACAGCAAACTGAAGCACGCATAGAAATATTTTTTTTGCGGCTGGGTAGGGTTTACTAATTGGGGGGTCGCATTGTTTATTTGGGGGGGCACCGCTCAAGGGGAGTAGCCTTTCCGAGCTCCCAAGAACATGTTTTTTAGCGGATTTTCATTAGAAAGCGATCATTTGGGGTGCATTTTTTTTAAAAAAATTGCGTCTTGAAACTGTCAAATGAACAAGAACATGCTTGGAGGTGTTTGAGGAAGCATCAGGCAGTTCAAAGTTGATGTAGCTGTTGCAAAAGTAATTCACTAATTGTAAAATGAAGCGCGTATAGAAAGGTTTACTACTTGGACGGTCGCGTCATCTCTTTGTGGGGGCGGTGGACACCGCTCAAGTGAGGTAGCTTTTCCCAGTTTCCAAAAACAACATGTTTTTATGGTTTTTTACGAAAGCCAGCCGGGAAGCTGGCTAGTTGTTATTTGTGAACGAAGTGGGAATAGGGGGTCTGCGGGGGGGTAGTTGCCAAACGGGTCAAAAATGGCGGAAATAGGTGGTGTTTTAGGACCGCGCAAAGTATAGTTTTGCAGGGTAATGTACCAGCCCTCAAAACAGTGACGGTGGGTATCGATTCCCCCTAGGCCCGGTCTTCTGGGGTTTTCTGTGCTCAGTCAATGGACAGATAGATGGGCCAGCTAGTTAGAGGAGATTGGAGAGAGAAGGACATTGGGTGAAAAGTATGTGCAAGGAGGGTTTCTGGGTGAAGAGTCTCTGGGTGAAAAGTATATGGGTGAAAAGTATGTGCAAGAAGAGTTTCTGGGTGCAAAGTCTCTGGGTGAAAAGTCTGTGCAAGAAGAGTTTCTGGGTGAAGAGTCTCTGGGTGAAAAGTATATGGGTGAAAAGTATGTGCACGAAGAGTTTCTGGGTGAAGAGTCTCTGCGTGAAAAGTATATGGGTGAAAAGTATGTGCAAGAAGAGTTTCTGGGTGAAGAGTCTATGGGTGAAAAATATATGGGTGAAAAGTATGTGCAAGAAGAGTTTCTGGGTAAAGAGTCTCTGGGTGAAAAGCATGTGCAAGAAGAGTTTCTGGGTGAAGAGTCTCTGGGTGAAAAGTATATGGGTGAAAAGTATGTGCAAGAAGAGTTTCTGGGTGAAGAGTCTCTGGGTGAAAAGTATATGGGTGAAAAGTATGTGCAAGAATGGTTTCTGGGTGAAGGGCCTCGGGAAAGAGTATATGGGTGAAAAGTATGTGCAAGAAGAGTTTCTGTGTGAAGAGTCTCTGGGTGAAAAGTATATGGGTGAAAAGTATGTGCAAGAAGAGTTTCTGGGTGCAAAGTCTCTGGGTGAAAAGTCTGTGCAAGAAGAGTTTCTGGGTGAAGAGTCTCTGGGTGAAATGTCTGTGCAAGAAGAGTTTCTGGGTGAAGAGTCTCTGGGTGAAAGGGCAAAAAGTATGTGCAAGAAGAGTTTCTGGGTGAAGGGTATATGGGTGAAATGTCTGTGCAAGAAGAGTTTCTGGGTGAAGAGTCTATGGGTGAAAAGTATATGGGCGAAAAGTATGTGCAAGAAGAGTTTCTGGGTGAAGAGTCTCTGGGTGAAAAGTATATGAGTGAAAAGTATGTGCAAGAAGAGTTTCTGGGTGAAGAGTCTATGGGTGAAAATATGTTGGTGAAAAGTATTGATAAGAAGAGTTTCTGGGTGAAGAGTCCCTGGGTGCAAAGTATATGGGTGAAAAGTATGTGCGAGAAGAGTTTCTGGGTGAAGAGTCTCCGGGTGAAAAAATATATTGGTGAAAAGCATGTGCAAGAAGAATTTTTGGGTGAAAAGTATGTGCAAGAAGAGTTTCTGGGTGAAGAGCCTCTGGGTGAAAAGTATATGGGTGAAAAGTATGTGCAAGAAGAGTTTCTGGGTGAAGAGTCTCTGGGTGAAAAGTATGTGGGCGAAAAGTATTTGCAAGAAGAGTTTCTGGGTGAAGAGTCTCTGCGTGAAAAGTATATGGGTGAAAAGTTTGTGCAAGAAGAGTTTCTGGGTGAAGAGTCTCTGGGTTAAAAGTATATGGGTGAAAAGCATGTGCAAGAAGAGTTTCTGGGTGAAGAGTCTCTGGGTGAAAAGTATATGGGGGAAAAGTATGTGCAAGAAGAGTTTCTGGGTGAAGAGTCTCTGGGTGAAAAGTATATGGGTGAAAAGTATGTGCAAGAAGAGTTTCTGGGTGAAGAGTATCTGGGTGAAAAGTATATGGGTGAAAAGTATGTGCAAGAAGAGTTTCTGGGTGAAGAGTCTCTGGGTGAAAAGTATCTGGGTGAAAAGTATGTGCAAGAAGAGTTTCTGGGTGAAGAGTCTCTGGGTGAAAAGTATATGGGGGAAAAGTATGTGCAAGAAGAGTTTCTGGGTGAAGAGTCTCTGGGTGAAAAGTATATGGGTGAAAAGTATGTGCAAGAAGAGTTTCTGGGTGAAGAGTCTCTGGGTGAAAAGTATGTGGGCGAAAAGTATTTGCAAGAAGAGTTTCTGGGTGAAGAGTCTCTGCGTGAAAAGTATATGGGTGAAAAGTTTGTGCAAGAAGAGTTTCTGGGTGAAGAGTCTCTGGGTTAAAAGTATATGGGTGAAAAGTATGTGCAAGAAGAGTTTCCGGGTGAAAAGTATATGCAAGATGGAATCTTGGAGAGAGTTCTGGGTTGAAAAGTATATGGGTGAAAAAGTATGTGCAAGAAGAGTTTTTTCTGGGTTGAAAGAGTCTCTGGATGAAAAAAAAAAAAGGTTTTATTATGGGGGAAAAGTATGTGCAAGAAGAGTTTCTGGGTGAAGAGTCTCTGGGTGAAAAGTATATGGGTGAAAAGTATGTGCAAGAAGAGTTTCTGGGTGAAGAGTCTCTGGGTGAAAAGTATGTGGGCGAAAAGTATTTGCAAGAAGAGTTTCTGGGTGAAGAGTCTCTGCGTGAAAAGTATATGGGTGAAAAGTTTGTGCAAGAAGAGTTTCTGGGTGAAGAGTCTCTGGGTTAAAAGTATATGGGTGAAAAGTATGTGCAAGAAGAGTTTCCGGGTGAAAAGTATATGCGTGAAAAGTATGTGCAAGAATGGTTTCTGGGTGAAGAGTCTCTGGGTTACAAGTATATGGGTGAAAAGCATGTGCAAGAAGAGTTTCTGGGTGAAGAGTCTCTGGGTGAAAAGTCTATGGGTGAAAAGTATGTGCAAGAAGATTTTCTGGGTGAAGAGTCTCTGGGTGAAAAGTATATAAGTATGTGCAAGAAGAGTTTCTGGGTGAAAAGTATATGGGTGAAAAGTATGTGCAAGAAGGGTTTCTGGGTGAAGAGTCTCTGGGTGAGAAAAGTACGTGCAAGAAAAGTTTCTGGGTGAAAAGTCTGTGGAATAAGAGTTTCTGGGTGAAGAGTCTCTGGGTGAAAAGTATATGGGTGAAAAGTATGTGCAAGAAGGGTTTCTGGGTGAAGAGTCTCTGGGTGAAAAATATTGTGGAACATAGTGATAGATGGGATGCTGGCTTTCGTTCCCCCCTTCTCAGGTTTTATTTTTGGCGTTTTGGAATTGCAAATTTGACACAAAGACGCTTGGGAGGCGAATGAGGAAACATCATATGACTGTTAGAGTAGCATCAATAGAAACATGGGGAACAGATGTCATTATATATGGATGTATTTATACATATATATATATATATGTGTGTGTGTATTCTGTTTACACATAAAGCACATATATATATATATGTGTGTGTGTGCGTGCGTGTTTGTAGATATGAATCACACGCGCACACTCGCACATATATATATATATACAATATATGTATATATATATATGTTGTATAGGCCGTGAAACCATGAGACAGCAAACATGAGCCGTGCAGCACAAAAAATCGCTGCATCAGCAGGATATGGTAAGCATGGGGAACATGCGCCAGCATGAGACCAAAAAGCATAAGATAGGAAAGGATCAGTAAGCAACCCTGGAAACTGTAACCCCAATTAAAGGAAAAGGGGGCAATAGCAAATTAGTCCCGTCAAAAATTTTGAAGATTCCGGGGGGATGATTAACTGAGGGGGTGAGCCCACTATTTAGGCGGGAAAACACCACCTAATCGATTTTAGTATTGCCCCCAACTCGGAGGAGAGCCCAGGGATGATTAACTGGGGTGGTATTGTTAATCTCAACTCATCATTCGTTCCGATCCGGTCCAGGAATTATTGAACATGTGCGACGGACTTTACATATGTATGAATGAAGGCATAAATACCGCAAACAAAACACTCACACTTCATGGTTGGTGAAAATAACCGAAAAGCCACGACAAGCCGGTATTGTGTGTGTGTGTTTTTTGTCCGGGGGTTGGGGCAACGAGGCCCTGTTCGAAAGCTAGCTCGGCCCGCGTTTGGTTCCTGGCACTGCTGGGAGGTGAAGAGTCTCTGGGTGAAAAGTATATGGGTGAAAAGTATGTGCAAGAAGAGTTTCTGGGTGCAAAGTCTCTGGGTGAAAAGTCTGTGCAAGAAGAGTTTCTGGGTGAAGAGTCTCTGGGTGAAAAGTATATGGGTGAAAAGTATGTGCAAGAAGAGTTTCTGGGTGAAGAGTCTCTGGAAGAAAAGTATATGGGTGAAAAGTCTGTGCAAGAAGAGTTTCTTGGTGAAGAGTCTATGGGTGAAAAGTATGTGGGTGAAAAGTATTTGTAAGAAGAGTTTCTGGGCGAAGAGTCTCTGGGTGAAAAGTATATGGGTGAAAAGTATGTGCAAGAAGAGTTTCTGGGTGAAGAGTCCCTGGGTGAAAAGTATATGGGTGAAAAGTATGTGCAAGAAGAGTTTCTAGGTGAAAAGTATATGGGTGAAAAGTATGTGCAAGAATGGTTTCTGGGTGAAGAGTCTGTGGGTGAAAAGTATATGGGTGAAAAGTATGTGCAAGAAGAGTTTCTGGGTGAAGAGTCTCTGGGTGAAAAGTATATGGGTTAAAAGTTTGTGCAAGAAGAGTCTCTGTGTGAAAAGTATATGGGTGAAAAGTATGTGCAAGAAGGGTTTCTGGGTGAAGAGTCTCTGGGTGAAAAGTATATGGGTGAAAAGTATGTGCAAGAAGAGTTTCTGGGTGAAGAGTCTCTGGGTGAAAAGTCTGTGCAAGAAGAGTTTCTGGGTGAAGAATCTCTGGGTGGAAAGTATATGGGTGAAATGTATGTGCAAGAAGAGTTTCTGGGTGAAGAGTCTCTGGGTGAAAAGTATATGGGCGAAAAGTATGTGCAAGAAGAGTTTCTGGTTGAAGAGTCTCTGGGTGAAAAGTCCGTGCAAGAAGAGTTTCTGGGTGAAGAGTCTCTGGGTGAAAAGTATATGGGTGAAAAGTATGTGCAAGAAGAGTTTCTGGGTGAAGAGTCTCTGGGTGAAAAGTATATGGATGAAACGTATGTGCAAGAAGAGTTTCTGGGTGAAAAGTATATGGGTGAAAAGTATGTGCGAGAAGAGTTTCTGGGTGAAGAGTCTCTGGGTGAAAAGTATATGGGTGAAAAGTATGTGCAAGAAGAGTTTCTGGGTGAAGAGTCTCTGGGTGAAAAGTATGTGCAAGAAGAGTTTCTGGGTGAAGAGTCTCTGGGTGAAAAGTCTGTGCAAGAAGACTTTCTGGGTGAAGAGTCTATGGGTGAAAAGTATATGGGGGAAAAGTGTGCAAGAAGAGTTTCTGGGTGAAGACTTTCTGGGTGACAAGTCTCTGGGTGAAAAGTATGTGCAAGAAGAGTTTCTGGTGAAGAGTCTCTGGGTGAAAAGTATGTGCAAGAAGAGTTTCTGGGTGAAGAGTCTCTGGGTGAAGAGTCTCTGGGTGAAAAGTATATGGGTGAAAACTATGTGCAAGAAGAGTTTCTGGGTGAAGAGTCTCTGGGTGAAAAGTATATGAGTGAAAAGTATGTGCAAGAAGAGTTTCTGGGTGAAGAGTCTCTGGGTGAAAAGTATATAGGTGAAAAGTATGTGCAAGAAGAGTTTCTGGGTGAAGAGTCTCTGGGTGAAAAGTATATGGGTGAAAAGTCTGTGCAAGAAGAGTTTCTGGGTGAAGAGTCTCGGGGTGAAAAGTATGGGTGAAAAGTATGTGCAAGAAGAGTTTCTGGGTGAAGAGTCTCTGGGTGAAAAGTATATGGGTGAAAAGTATGTGCAAGAAGAGTTTCTGGGTGAAAAGTATGTGCAAGAAGAGTTTCTGGGTGAAGAGTCTCTGGGTGAAGAGTATATGGGTGAAAAGTATGTGCAAGAAGAGTTTCTGGGCGAAGAGTCTCTGGGTGAAAAGTTTGTGCAAGAGGAGTTTCTGGGTCAAGAGTCTCTGGGTGAAAAGTATATGGGTGAAAAGTATGTGCAAGAAGAGTTTCTGGGTGAAGAGTCTCTGGGTGAAAAGTATATGGGTGAAAAGTATGTGCAAGAAGAGTCTCTTGGTGAAAAGTATATGGGTGAAAAGTATGTGCAAGAAGAGTTTCTGGGTGAAGAGTCTCTGGATGAAAAGTATATGGGTGAAAAGTATGTGCAAGAAGAGTTTCTGGGTGAAGAGTCTCTGGGTGAAAAGTATATTGGTGAAAAGTATGTGCAAGAAGAGTTTCTGGGCGAAGAGTCTCTGGGTGAAAAGTATATGGGTGAAAAGTATGTGCAAGAAGAGTTTCTGGGTGAAGAGTCTCTGCGTGAAAAGTATATGGGTGAAAAGTTTGTGCAAGAAGAGTTTCTGGGTGAAGAGTCTCTGGGTTAAAAGTATATGGGTGAAAAGTATGTGCAAGAAGAGTTTCCGGGTGAAAAGTATATGCGTGAAAAGTATGTGCAAGAATGGTTTCTGGGTGAAGAGTCTCTGGGTTACAAGTATATGGGTGAAAAGCATGTGCAAGAAGAGTTTCTGGGTGAAGAGTCTCTGGGTGAAAAGTCTATGGGTGAAAAGTATGTGCAAGAAGATTTTCTGGGTGAAGAGTCTCTGGGTGAAAAGTATATAAGTATGTGCAAGAAGAGTTTCTGGGTGAAAAGTATATGGGTGAAAAGTATGTGCAAGAAGGGTTTCTGGGTGAAGAGTCTCTGGGTGAGAAAAGTACGTGCAAGAAAAGTTTCTGGGTGAAAAGTCTGTGGAATAAGAGTTTCTGGGTGAAGAGTCTCTGGGTGAAAAGTATATGGGTGAAAAGTATGTGCAAGAAGGGTTTCTGGGTGAAGAGTCTCTGGGTGAAAAATATTGTGGAACATAGTGATAGATGGGATGCTGGCTTTCGTTCCCCCCTTCTCAGGTTTTATTTTTGGCGTTTTGGAATTGCAAATTTGACACAAAGACGCTTGGGAGGCGAATGAGGAAACATCATATGACTGTTAGAGTAGCATCAATAGAAACATGGGGAACAGATGTCATTATATATGGATGTATTTATACATATATATATGTGTGTGTGTGTATTCTGTTTACACATAAAGCACATATATATATATATATGTGTGTGTGTGTGCGTGCGTGTTTGTAGATATGAATCACACGCGCACACTCGCACATATATATATATACAATATATATGTATATATATATATATGTTGTATATATATATATGTTGTATAGGCCGTGAAACCATGAGACAGCAAACATGAGCCGTGCAGCAAAAAAAATCGCTGCATCAGCAGGATATGGTAAGCATGGGGAACATGCGCCAGCATGAGACCAAAAAGCATAAGATAGGAAAGGATCAGTAAGCAACCCTGGAAACTGTAACCCCAATTAAAGGAAAAGGGGGCAATAGCAAATTAGTCCCGTCAAAAATTTTGAAGATTCCGGGGGGATGATTAACTGAGGGGGTGAGCCCACTATTTAGGCGGGAAAACACCACCTAATCGATTTTAGTATTGCCCCCAACTCGGAGGAGAGCCCAGGGATGATTAACTGGGGTGGTATTGTTAATCTCAACTCATCATTCGTTCCGATCCGGTCCAGGAATTATTGAACATGTGCGACGGACTTTACATATGTATGAATGAAGGCGTAAATACCGCAAACAAAACACTCACACTTCATGGTTGGTGAAAATAACCGAAAAGCCACGACAAGCCGGTATTGTGTGTGTGTGTTTTTTGTCCGGGGGTTGGGGCAACGAGGCCCTGTTCGAAAGCTAGCTCGGCCCGCGTTTGGTTCCTGGCACTGCTGGGAGGTGTAGCCCTGATCGTGGCAGCTGTCCTTGTTTACCGGCGTTACTGGCACTCCCGTGGTCACAGTGTCTCGGAGCGTGCCAGCGTCTCTTGCCTCAAGGTCACTTCTTGAAACGATTCACGAACGTGGGTCCAAATTTCAAGACTAAGCCAACCCATGGGAATTTGGCATGCGTTTTTGCTTTTGCTGTTGTCCCCATCACAGTTTCTGTCATTCCCGGGTGCCGACCCCAATCCTTGCGTTTCCTCTCTTCCGATCCTAGCGTCATCCCGAGCGATCTGAGTGCTTCTCAACGGCTGTCGGCGCAGCTGAGGTGGAAAGTTTGCTGCGAAAGAGAATGGTGATGCAAGCTCCGGTTTTGCTTCAGATGGTGCAACTGTGGGCAGTCCTAGGCAGCCTGGGACAGCGGGGCCGGGCTCGTGAGGCCTTACCAGAGCTTTCATATTTGGAAACCGGCTTTAGCCAAGTTTTGCAGCATAGATTTCTGTGGATTTGGTTTCTCAAAGTGTTGCCTCTCTTTGAATTCTGAAGCCCCCAACATCTGAAATGACGAGCCTGACGAGTCAAGAGGCAAATTGAAGTAGCTGAATCATTTTCAAGCCAAGCATGTAAGGAAGCTCTACAGCTGACTATTGGCGATGTGCAGAACTCATTCAATGCGCAGTGCAAGTTGGATGGCGAAACGGTTCGCATGCTGGCAGCTCTCGGCTCCCCGTTGTTGCCACTACTTTTGTTGCTTGGCGTATCTTGCTGCATGCTGTTACTTTTTAGGGTTCTGAGCTTAAGCCCGAGTTTCTGCGCCCATTCCATGTCCTCACGTGGCTTGTCTAGACGCGCTGAGGCTTTTGTGCTGTCCTATGCTTGAGCTGTGTCGTCCTGGTCTTGGTGTCAACGTGGCATTGAAGACGCTCACAGTGCTGTTTATCGGTGGTGCTTTCAGTACTGCAGAACTGCTGAGCTGTCAGTTTGAAGATGGAGGTGCTTGATTCATTCGGATGATAGATGAGGATAGTGATTCTGCGCATGACACTTTAAGTTGACATATACAGGCAATGTTCAACATTCAAGGCTGAGTGCGAATCCATCAAAACGTTGTCTTGTAGCCGCCCCCGCCCCGCAGATGGCGAAAGCCTCGGGGACTTTGCCTTTCGCACTGCCCTTCCACACCTTCGCTGCTATGACAGAACTGGCATTGGCTTTTGGGTCGATGCAGCTGGCTACAGCAGTGCTTTGGCATATGGCGTCCTGATACCTCTCTTCCTGGCTCCTTGGCAGAGGAAGCTGAGCCAAGTTGAGTTATGTTGGGGGGTTCAAAGATTTGTGTATTGCCTGGCATGAGGCTGGGCTGATGGTACGACAGCGTCTCGGCCTTGTTGGATTCCCCTGGCCCTTGCCGGTGCGTATCCACAGTTCGAAGAGTTCCCGAGGTTTAGGTCATGGTCAAAAGTTTTTACTCACCTGTGCCCGCCACCAGAGCCTGGGGCAGCTGCGAGCGTGGACTCGCCCGCATGATGTGCGTCAAAGGTTAGATTGTATACCCGTAGTGAGGGATGGTCATCAATCCATTGATAGGGATCTGTTTAGCCGGTATGGGATGGATGACCATAAGCCATATCTCATGCTTTGGCCCTAGCAGCCCTAGCACATTTGCTGGTGTTGTGAGCGTTAGGTACATAGCTCTTCAAGAAGCCCGACTGTTTTGTGCTTATGCTGAAGGGGAGCCTGAAGATATCACGCTTCGTTTGCAAACATTGCAGGGGCAGCTATCAAAGGAATCAGGTCCAAAACGCTTGCTGGTTACTCAGCTGCAGTTTCAGCGCCATCATGAGCCCCTGTTGAATGAAAATGACAATGGTCGGGGCACAATTTAAATCCAAATCAACGAAATATTCCTAGGAATATGGATCGCTGATTATAGCTGAAAAAGGGTTCTAAATCTGTAGGACTCCCATCAAAATAGCTGCTCTAACTGTCCAGGCAGCTGCGGCTGCTTACATGGCGGTGCACTGCCGTGGCAAAAGGATGGTCCGATTACACGATGGATCCATCACCACGACATCCACCGACAACGATGGGGAAGAGGTTCGCGGGTTGAGTGGCAAGATGATCAGAGTGGTGGCCAATGCGGAAGCAGCAAGAAACATCGATGCGTTGCTTGCATGCAAAGACGTCATCGGTTTCATGTGTCACGCATTGTTTGCTTTTTAGTTGTTGCTTTTTAGTTTCCCACCTGCTGAAGGTCTCTAGAATTCAGGACATCCCGCGTCCTTCTTCCTCCTGCCCTCTCTTCCTTCCCTCCCCTTCCCTTCGCTTCCCTTCGGTTCCCTTGTCTTCCCCATTCTTCCCTTTTCCTCCCTTCGCTTCGCTTTTGTTCCCTTCCCTTCCTTTTGCTTCCCTTTGCTTTCCTTTTCTTTCCTTTCCTTCCCTTTTCTTCCTTTCGCTTCGCTTCGCTTCCCTTCAGTTCCCTTGTCTTCCCTTTTCTTCCCTTTTCCTCCCTTCGCTTCCCTTTGGTTCCCTTCCCGTCCCTTTGCTTCCCTTTTCTTTCCTTTCCTTCCCTTTTCTTCCTTTCGCTTCGCTTCGCTTCGGTTCCCTTGTCTTCCCTTTTCCTCCCTTCGCTTCCCTTTGATTCCCTTCCCTTCCCTTTGCTTCCCTTTTCTTTCCTTTCCTTCCCTTTTGTTACCTTCGCTTCCGTTCGCTTCCCTTCGCTTTCCTTGTCTTCCCTTTTCTTCCCTTTCTTCTCTTTTCTTCCCTTATCCTCCCTTCGCTGCCCTTTGGTTCCCTTGTTTTTCCTTTTTTCCCTATTTCTTCCCTTCGCTTCCATTCGTTTCCCTTTTCTTCTCTCTTCTTCCCTCTTCCTTTTCCTTTTCCTTTTCTCTTCCTTTCCTTTCCTTCCCTCCCCTCCTTCCTTCCCCCTCGTCCTCACCTCCTAGCTTCCTCGCCAGGTTCCTGGCAGAAAGTCCTCTTTACTGCAAACTGTATGAGGGCTTGGCAGCGCTCTTGGGCTCGCCAAGCCCGAACACTATACTAGTGAAATGTCACAGAATGCCAGAAAAAAACGCCAGATAGAACGTCAGAACATTTGTCAGATAAAGTGTCGTTGGGCGGGGATCAATTGAAGAAAGTAATTTTCATTTCTGGTGCCTCTTGGCTGCAGTTTTTCAACGCGTTCTGTTTGCCATTGAGCCAAGTGGTTTCTGCATGTTTCTGCAGGTTTGTTTCCTTTTCGACAAACCGAGGCTCAAAACCCGAAGACTTACCGAGATGTTGACTGAGCGCATCATGTTGGACGAAGCAGAAGATCGTTTCCTGATTGGTTTCCGGTCGCTGTTGTGCAAGTACACCCTTTGCCAGGACAGACCCTTTCAAAAGACCCATTTCCAGTCTATATCCAGAACATGACCATTGCAACAACGCACTGTTTATCTCAAGTCCAATTCCCATGAAAATCATTGAAAATCATGAGCTGTTTCAACCATGTTCTCGAAATTTCGATATTTCCCAAGATCATTTCAACACATTTCAACCGTTTTAACCCCCTTCACGCAGGACGTGTGGATGTTTGTTGCCACGAAACTTTTGGCATTGGCTTTGATCTCCTGCGTGTCCATGACCGATGCCTGGAAATGGCCCATTGCTTTCAGTGTGGCCATGGCAGTGATTGTTGGTGTGTGCCAGCCGTATATGTGGCCGCAGGCAGGTCCAACGGAAATCGGTGAAAATCCGTTGAACAGCGAATTGGACAAAGTCGCGGTGAATTTCAAAAGAATTCGCAGAGGAACCTGAATTTTGACCTTTTGAGTCCCTCACTTCCCAAGTTTTTTGTCAAATGCGTAAACTCAACCGTTTTTCAGGTCAGCCAACTACAGAGTTTCAGCTACCTGTGTTTGGCCTTGACATCTGTGGCCTTTATCTATGACTGGCCTTGGTTGGCGCGGGTGGCGTTGATGGCGCCAGTGATACTGTTGTTTTGGCAGGCGCGGAAGGGATGGACGATGCAATCGGCGCAAAGTCTTTAAGTTCTGCTCCAATCGTGTAGCATATGGAGGGCTGTCCAGACCAAGAAATACCAAAGGAATCCAAAGGACGTATTCTTTGGAAGAACTATTGAGTATGGCCTTTGATTGTTTTGTTTTCGTGGGAATTCTTGTTGATGCCTTGGGAAAGTTGCAGCTATGGCTATAAATGGCCCTGAATCATTCGAGGTACGAGAGCCCGACTGCAGAGCCGCCTTGGCTGAAAGGTTATACCAGGAGAGCCCTGATGCAGATGCCATGACATGCTGAGGAATCCTGCTGGTTGACACTTCCAGCATCCAACGAATTCGGTCCGAAAGAATTGTTTGGCGTTTGGTTTTGAGGTCAGTTTGAGGTCAGTTTCCGTGTCATTTCGGAGATTTTGAGGTCAGTTTGGTGCTGTTCAAACTGACCTGTCCCCGTCCGTGTCGCAGGAGCTGGAGTCGGAATTGCCAAAGCTCCAGCGAGGAGAAGCCCATGAGGTCATCGTGCAGAAGCTTCGCTTCAGCCGTGAAGCCGTGCCATGACGTGAGTCAACCAGTGAGCCAACCATGGCAGATACTTCGTATGGTGGTTGTGGCATGTTGTGGCTGTAGAAAATGAACGAAATACTGTAACTGATTTGACTGGGCGATGAAAAATGATCGATCTGTGCTGAAAATCAGCGTGAGATGCGTGATTTTTATCGTTGTCACGCGACGCAAATCTCAGGGTTTCTCGGGTTGGTCCAAGAGTTATTCTCTGAAGGGTCTGGTGCCGAATGCCATGTCAGAGAATGTTCTTCACTTGTGCCCAGGGATCAAAAGAAACAACTAGAGAAAGAAAGGCGAGCAAAAGAGTTTTCCTACACACCTACAGCAATCAGAAGAAATCTGAAACACCTTCAATTTGTCAGATGATGAGCCTTGATGTGCCAGAGTCATTATGGGTCACCATTGACCCCGCCCGCAATCTAGATCCGGGTAAAGGGGTAACAAGCTACTAACCTCTGGTAATCAAATATGGCTAGCTGAAAAATCCTCCATTTATAGCTGATACATGATTGTCCCATTGAAATGCCCGATTCTAGTGTTTTTTTCCAGCTAAAGCCATGTTTGACGATACCATAGGGCAAGTAGACCAAGAAAATACCTCATTTGTTCTGACTCGGCTTAACATATCGGACATATCAGAGCCTCATCCTCCAAATCTTCCAAGCCTTGGAGGAAATGTCGGAAATTCAGCGACTTGGACCTCACAGGGCCTCACAGGTGCAGGTGGAAGTGGTATAGGGTGGTTGGAGGAAGGATGGGTTTGATATGTTTGATATGCATCAGTTTCCTGATTCAAACATGGGGATGGGTCAAAACCCTGGCACCTAGTGAACCCCAAGTCATAGCTGGCATTTATGGATGTTCATCCCACTTAAAAATGGTATTTTCATAGGTATTGATCCATAGCCACATTTGTAGCTGAATAGCTGGATTTTGCTGCCACAGCTCAGATACCTCAGTCAGACAGAGCTCCAGCCAGCTGGTTTTTAGAAGTGTGAGCTGGTTTCTAGAGTCAAACTTCTTTTCACAACTCAATTTTTTGGAAGTTTGATTTTTTTCTTTTTTGACCCATTGCCATGAAGATGTCGAATTTCAATGAATTTGACGTTTGCCCCAAAGCTGTCAACATGGAAAATTCGGATTTCATCGAGGGTTTCTCTTACAATCAAAGGTGACTGACTATCTTTGGGGCATATCGTTTTTTTCACAACTTTGGAACGAGAATGACTCCCAGATTGTTTGAAGTGCTTAGACATCGGGAAAGCCTCATGTTTGAATACGTTAGTAACAAATCGTTTCCCCAGGATTTTCCCTCAATCCATTGATACCAAGCCGGTTGCTGAAGGTGCCGGGCGAAGATCTCTCAGGGTGACAACTTTGGATAACTTTGGTACGGTATCTATGTCGACCACAAAAGAGGTGGACTGCTGCGGATTGCGAGCAGTGTGAAAGCATAAAAAGTTGAGCTGCTTGGATTCCATGCTCACTGCATTTTCCATGAGGTTCAGATCGTTTTTTGTTCCGCGATTCACTAAATTCACTACCGTGGATTCGGCCAGGGATATCAGAGAGACTGAGGAAACAGCAGCCTTTTTTGCTGCTTGTTGGTTTTAAAATGTTTTAAATATACAAACCAAGCATTTGTCCGTTGCAGCACCCGCAGTTGGCTCATGTTTGGGTGGCTCAACCACCGAGTCACCTCTGGTGCCCAGCACATGACAACTTGGATCCCAATTGGAGTCATTCTGGTCAGCTTCTCTTCTGTAGAAGTCACTCGGCAAAGAAACTGGTGCAAGATAGCTGGCATTCCAATCCACCAATCCAGATTGTATCGACAGATTGTATCAAATGATGATTTTTGTCGATATCCAGATATATCCAGTGATATCCAGTTTATGCCAGGCACAAGTTGACGTCACTGCACCGCTGCGATCTGGACCCCTGCAGTGGCATTTGCACTGGGAGTCCATCCTATCTCTTGCTGAGACAGTGTCACTTGGCCCGGCTTCACCATGTCATGCTGATTCTTATCCTTTCTATCCTTCCTCTCTGGGTTTCTGGGTAGATCAAGGTAGATCAATGGAGTGGGGTCTCAAGTTTTTAAGCGCAGTTTAGGTCCCCCTATGAGGCGGTGGCTAATGTGGCTGGGCATTGGAAGTGTGGCTAATGGGAGTATCGATGACCATCGGTCCGAGGTTGAGAGAGCGAAGGGAAGCAGAATTGCTGAGCCAATTTTTCCAACTTCGGCAGCAAATCTACCAGTGGTCGCCGCAGGCAGTCGGGCCCCAGTCGGGCCCCAGTCGGGCCCCGGGCCCGAGGGGACAGAACCACAGCAGAGGATGCCATTTTTCTGCCATGCTTGATGTTGGTTGCATCCAAGAGGAGGAGATCAACACATAGAACAGATATGAACAGATTTAGGTTTGCCCTGGCCCTGCATATTTTGGACATTTGCTCATATCATCCAGGTATGGGCATCTACGAGCATGTCAGAGCTAGTGCTGGAGATGCACAATGCAGATTGGCCCAACAGCTTCTTGTCCCGTCGGAGTTTTGGGTGAGACTTTGAGTCCATCTTGGTGCATTCGCCCATGATTTGCCAATGATTTGCCCATGGCACATCATTGTCATAGAATTGGATGATGGGAAAATTTACAGGAAACCCCTATATTTGATGGTAAAAACCATGGTTTCCTGTAGATTTTCCCTTAAACCAATCCATTGACATTGGGGTTAAAGTTTCAACATGCTGCGATTTTCGCAGCCATTTCGCGCCAGGTTTGGACGTGGTTGAGATGGCCACGGCCAATGACTTGAGGAGTTTGGGTTTCGTGCTCCTGTCGTTGCGAAATCAGCTGACCAGGTCAGATATCGGGAGGGGTTCCATGCGTTTCGGCCATCCACAATCTGAAGATAGGATAGAGACATGGCTCGAAACATGATGAAACATGTTTTTTTGGGTTGGCCCCCTACTGCTCCCACAGATGAGTTTTCCTGATGAAGAGCCCTGGATTCCCGTCCCGGATTTCCTTCACAAGCGGATCAAACTCGGAAGCATCACTGCAGGCTGGAAGAGGATTGGGAACAGATGCAGAAGGCTGTGTCCGAATGGAACAGTGAAGCAAAGCGCTCAACTTCGCATTTGCCGGTGAACTTCGAGATACTTCTGAAGCAAGCTTCTGTCTTGCAGGGCTTGTGCCTTGGCGATATCCATCGCTTCTGTGGGATGACTTGGGGTGACTTGGGATGACGGGTTGACAAAACCCTTGCACCTTGACGCCCATTTGACGGACTGCACCCATGATTTTGATGCAGGGATGGTACATTCCTAATATCCAAAACCGAATCAGCAGAAGCGGAAGCTGAAGCACAAGTTGTTCAGCAACAGAAACTCAGTCTACATCCATGTTGAAGCCATCAACAAGATCCTTTAATCATCTTTAACCGTCTTTGATATTGTAAACATATAATTCATATAATTATCATCTAATCCTTTTCTGCAAGTTGACCCATGGTGAATCGATGAATCGATGAATCGATGAATCCCAGATCGAGGCTGGCAGCTGCACCGGGATTCAGCAACTGCTTAGCGAAGAGCTTGGGCTTTGCCCGGAGCCAGAGACCCAGTGACGACCTGTACCGAAGTACCCTGGCACTGAGGATGTGGAGAACTGCTGGGTCTCATGCCATGGAGGATGATTTGATGTCTGGAGAATTGTCTGATGATGTTTGGATGGTTAAGAGTTAAGATGGTTAAGTTGGTACCACTATACTCACTATACCCATACCCGAATCTTAAATATGGCTCGAGGGCTTAGGTCATTCGGTAGCCTAGCACCACATTTTGACCCGACAATCTAACAGAATGACGGATTTCTGCGAATTGGGTGAAAATAGGGAAGGCAAAACGTCATTTTTTGGTTGGGTTCAAGATGTTTTTGGCTGTTTATGATCTGGATATCTGATGATATCTGGGTGATTTTGTGGTTCTAAGATCCGAAGATATCACACTGATACCCATATGGTTTGATATTGGTTGGGGTTGGGATGTACCCGTCGTCGTTGGTTAAGCCTCTGGTTCTCATTGACTAGTCATGACTCGATGGGGATGCTAATCCTCAACTACCAGAAGCTTCAGTTTTGAGACCTGTGCCCTCTTTCAGAGACATGTAGTGTTCATTGCTGTAGTGTTCAACATCATTAGGGCACCCATAGAATCACAGCATCAAGAGTATACACTTAAATGATCATTTTCAGAATCTGTGTAACAGGGGATCTCTGAAAAAATCTGAGGTGCCATGATGTATATCCAGACCGCCCAATTGGGAGATTTCAACCGCAGAGTTTGGACCTTTCGAGATGCGAAAAATGCGGATGGCCTTGAGAAAATCTTTGATGCAACCAAAGCATCCTTGGACCAGGTGCATTTGGTGCTTCAGAGTTTAGGAGATCGAAAACGGACCGATCGAACCAATGGAATGGATGAGATCCCTGTCCCTGATTGGTGCTCTGGTGTGAGAGAACTGTGGCTTTCCCAGACTGATCCCTGCACAGAACTTGCCAAAGATTTAGCCCGGCTGCGTGAAGAAGTGACCACTTGGGAAGGCCCTCAGATTTTTTTGCGCACCTTCAGCAGATGGCAATTCTCTGTAGCTCCAAATATTACTCGCATCGAGTTGCTGACTGACATTTTGGAGCAGACAGAAAATTGCATCATGGGAAAAGCCGAGTTTTCCCAGAATTTCTCAGCTGAATCCGCTGATTTGCAAGCGCTTGCAGCGGATGATCGAGCCAGTTTGGAAGAGCAGTATCATATTTTGAACCGGGCGGCAAGGATACTTCATCGAGGGGAGCATGTGCAGCATGACATGTTGGGCTTGTTGGGCATGATCCGAGGCTTGCTGGAAGCGCAACATACCATCCATTTGTCCTTTGATGAAGCATCCACCTGGGCATTTCGCATTAAAACCCGCGGGAATGGCTTACAACTTCGACTGCAACGGGTTGCGGGAAGGCTGAATTCACTGCACGAGACCCTGAAGTCACTGCCCAACTACCGGTCTTTAGCCTTCAGGGAGATTCATTCTGCTGGACACTGGGGAAGATTGTCATCAGGCAGGGAAAAACATGGGGCAATGGCATGGAGAATATAGAGATGTGTCGTGCAAATCGTTGACAGGACATCAATGGACATAAGGGACCCTCATAATAAACGTAATAAGGGACCAAAAAATTAGTGACATAAAGGCGAAGCTACAGTATTGCCACAAAAAAAAAGCTGGGAAACATCAATCAAGAGGCCGGGCCATACGTTTTCTGTCCAGACCCCACTGGAAATGGCATGCAATGCATTTTTCATAGGATGCAACTTTACATTAGTTGAAACATGCTGAAGCATGTTGAAACCCTCATAACCCCTGACACCAATCGAATGTTTGTTCTTTGGCCTGTTCATGGTAGAGGAAGTGGATCCTCCCAGCGGGCGACATCTTCAATTGGTGCAACGTTCCTTCACTTTCTGCAAGGGATGCAGTTGTCAACCGATCCATCTGAACCAAAACAGCTCTCGATTTTGGATGTGGGATGTGGCTGGGGTGAATGGCTGCCTTCCATGCTGTTGAAAGCTGTAGAGGAGAGGAGCCTGCGGGAAGATTTCGTGTATTTTGGACTTGACATTGCGGAGCAACCCATCGAGTCTTTACGGACTCGCTTTGGCCATACGGGCCATGCCTTTCAATTTGCAGCAACTTGGATGAAACAGGATGAAACTGAAATTTGAACATGATAACCTTTGCCCAAAGAGGCTTCAGAAAGACGCTTCAATCTGACAGTCAAGCTGGAATTGAAACAAGTCCAAACGCTAAATATCATCAAAAGCGCCTTGTTTTTTTGCGAAGCGTAACGAAAGAAAAGGCCTCCACAAAGCATTGGCAATAAACTGGGTTCAGCACCTTCCACTGTCACCTTTGCTCCTTTAGCTCCTTTGACCAAGTTGATATAAATCGACAGAAGTGGGCTAAGGTCTTGGATGCTTGCAGAGATCCTTTACCAGCGGATTTCTCCGTGGCATTTGTGCGACATGTTTTTCAACATCTGAACCTGGCAGATGCCCTGTCCCTGCTGAGAAATGTGTACCGGGCGAAACCTCAACTGGTGGTGTTGTCCAGTTGGCCCCAGGCCTCCAATCAGGACCTAGCAGGTGGTTCCAGTGCCTTTGAAGCATTGTCACCTGGACATGAGATTTTCAAGGGTTATAACCTGAGGAGGCCGCCTTTCAACCTTCCGGAACCTTTGAAGGTGTGGAAGGAAATGGCTGGAGAGGAACTCTTGCTGTACCCCAGTGCAGTTCTCCAAGGAGTGGATACAACGAGATGACAGTGGAGTTGAGCTCACGGGAAAAAATAGGAGTAAGGCAGTCCCAGATGGAGAAAATCCTGGCTTTGTCTCCAATCTGAGCTTCGCAAATGGAGGTTTCTTTGAGTTTAGCATGTATTGCATGTGCATGGCAGTCTGGTCATGTTTGGTTCACTAGTCCACATTTCCACCATATTTTTTGACGGCTTTGGCTCAGAAAGCTGCGGCCTTACCATCCCCGCACATCTCAGCACCGTCAGCACCGGGGCATGGCGGGCATGGCGCGTTTTCTGCCGTGCCTCTTGCCAGGGGTGACTGGCCATGGAGCCATGCAACTCTGCAGAAAGGAGCTGAAATCTCTGGAGATCCAATTCCTGATGAAATCTGGTGAAGTGCTAGAAAATGCTGGTGAAAATATGTGAAAATGCTGGTCAAGATGGGGGATGATGGAGGTGGAATGGTGAAGTTCGAAGGATCTCCAAAGGGTTGAAATGGAAGTGGAATGTGCCGAAAGAAGTGTGGACAGAAGACAATTTTGTGTGGTGCAAACAGTTCATAATGTTCATACCAAAGGTCGGGCAACAGGGAAGGCAATTGGAACTAGCTTTCGGACAGGAGAATCTGTGGAAAATGGTACTAGTGAGCTTGCCTAAATCATGTCAGGTTGCCAGTGTTAAAGTCGGCCAACAATCCCCGAAAGTGCCCGCGCTAAAACATGCTAAAGCAGTCAAGAGCAGCCCACACGTTCTCCAAACAAAGTCGTTGATTCTGTAACATATCTTAAAATAGGCTATATATCATTTTATGTATCCCAATTCCAATGGATGATAAGTTTTCCCCAGAATGACTCCAGACACATCCAGAGGGCACACTGCTCACCCGGCTTGAGCATTGTTAAACAGCCAGAGGGTGTAGTATGGTGTAATCCATTCGTATCCCATGAAATCACCATCAAAATAACACTTAAATCATCATGTCCTTCTGTTAATTCTTCAAAATGGTGATTTTTCAGGGTAGAATCTCATTATATCTCATTATATCTCATTAATCTATATTATATATATATGATTATAATCTATATATAATATGAATCCATGGGCGGCCATCACCGGGCTTCCACATCCATCATGGAACCACTGAGGTACGAGCCGCCTGCTCGGAATGGCTTCGGAATGTCCTTGCTGGCACCCACCTGCCCGGGAGGATCATGTCAATGGTATAATCAAGGCGTGAATCGAAAAAAAAACCCAAAACACGTCGTTTTGCCAACGGTGAATAATCATGTCAAAAATCCAACTTGGAGAATTTTGGGAGTGAAACTCCAAATCTTGAAAATAACGGTGATGTTCAATTGAAAACTTAAGGTTTTCATCATTAGTGTTCATCACATTTCAGCATTCCACGGTTTTCAAGCTGTACACATTGACGCAGATCCCAGCGTTACGCAGGCTGTGAAATCGGCTGTGCCGAGATCACCGAAACCCAGTTAGGCTGTGGGAAGCCGTGGAACCAACCCTTTTGTGGGGTCAGGATGATCACTTGCTGCAGTACAAAGAGGAGAAATCACTGGCATAGCTGACATCCTTCGACCTCGAAAACTGTGAATGTTGTGAATGTTGTGATTATTGATAGAACTGCGAGGATGTTGATTTCTCGAAAGGTTTGATTCTTTCCGAATGTTGCATGTCCATCTTTGCAATCTAATGGGTAAACCCGAAAAAGTGGATGGTGCCAAACATGATCCGATCAGAAGTTTGGTCCTCCCACCTTGGAGTGGCAGGACGGCTATGGAGGGGACACCAAGTACCACCCCTGGCGTTATCCGGGCAATGCACCCGTGAAAGACGCTTGCGGACTGACGGCAGGCGGAAGGCAACCCCTGGGCCAGTTGGATCCGCCACCCGGGTTCAGCACGGGATATGAAGGGAAGGCGCTTCCCAAGCTGCTGGAGAAAACTGAGTGGGTGGCTGGTACAACTGTGGAAGCCCCTTGGAAGCATACGGATCCTGCATACGGATCCTGCATACGGATCCTGACGGCGTTGACGCTGGCGTTACTGGATTTCACGATATCGGCATATGATGCATATGGATAGCTGGGCTTGAGTGTTCGAGAACAGGGCTTGGAGGGCTTGATGGCTTGATGGCTTGATGGCTTGATGTTTCTGGTCACATCCACACTATGGTGGATCGTAGCCAAGGTGGCCTGGGGCATTGCTGCCAATCATGGCGGCGGCTATCAATACCGCCTCTGTCCGGCCAGTGAGGATCCAACGGAAGAGTGTTTTCAGAAAACTCCGCTGGAGTTTGTGGGCGAAGTGTCTTGGATGTCAGCTTGATAACTGTAACATACTGAAACTGTCAGTTCTTTGTCCGCTTCATTCTTGGTGTTGCCGGAGAATGGTGGTTCCACTTCTCCGGAACTACATGTCATAAAGTGATCAGTAAAATAGTCTATTGATCTGACTTTCATATGTTTTTGTTCCAGTGTTTTTCTTGGAAATTGCTGAAAACGAAGCAACTGAGGATCAATGGCTCCAATTTGGCAACGGCTATGATGCTTCACAACGCATCACCGTGAAAGCCCGTCGAGTCGGGGGTGAGATCCCTGGCCCGTCCCGGGAATTTCATCATTTTTCAGAGGGGTAGGTCAACCACCAGATATTTAGTGTATAATATTGTTATATTATATATATATGTATTTAGTAATTATAAATATATAAATATTATATATATATATGTATATATTTATATATATATATATATACATGTATATATGACGAAACCACATACCCGTCCCAGGGCAAACACTCGGCTGTGCACTCATGGGAATGCCTGAATTGACATATATATATATAATTATGTATATATTATATATATATATTAGATATTATTAGACATAGTTATATTGTATAAATTGAATTCATTCATGTCTATGAGATGTAAAGCCTCAAAAAAACCCTCAGCTGCATAGCTCCAATGTGTTGCGCCGAGGAAAGTCGTTCCAAAGGGATCGACCTGGACTATGAATCCAATACCTGGCTGCAAGGATACCGGTGGACGTGCCAAGTTGCTTGGTACCCGCGGCGTTTTGTTTGAAAAACGATGGATCCCTACAAAAGGTGATTTTTTAAATCTGCAAATTTCTACGAAAATCATTGAGTTTTGGATATTTTTTGTTGTTTTTCAGGCAACAAACGGTCTCAGGCAATTTCCAGAACTGGATGGCCCGTCGAATCGTCGAATCGTCGGATCTCAGGTCCAGCTGTTCCGAGCCAACTTTTACACCAGCCCCTGGCGATGATAAAGTCTGGAAATACGCGGATGGTACTGCGAAAGGGACCGATGTCGGAATCCCATTTTTTGAGTCATCCGATGGATCTGATTTTTTTGCGATCTTTGGGGTGACCCCAAAAAAAGCGATTATATATAGGTGATATCTCAGTATTTTTTCAGTAGTAATTGGATAAGGTGATGTGATGGTCACCACAGTGAAACAGAAATATCAGAAATGTAGGGATTATCATGATTGATTGCCCCATCAGACGAGAAACTGCATGTTTCCCGCAGGCTTGTATGCATTTCCATGCATTTGTAGGATCAAAATTTTTGACACGGCAACGCCAGGATTTTCGGGTACGGTGGTGGCTACTGCTTCGGCAATCTCACTAAGAAACCATCAGCTGCTTGCACGTTAGAGGCTGCGTCCGCGTGTCCATGGAAAATGTCGTGTTTGCGAATGCACGCAGCGGCACAGTTCTTAAAGTTCCTTGAAAGATACAGCAAATGAAAGTGAATGATGGGTTAAGGATTGTGGACAGATGTGCTATTCCATAGCATGAAAAGCAAAAGAATGAGACTACACAAGGAAGATGTTTGCGAATCCAGAGATGCTTGAAATCTGCTGCAGTGTTGCTGCGGGGCAACTGGTTTTCACAGAAGTGGACGATTTTTTTCGGATTTTCTCTGATCTCAGCAACATCGGCAGATTTGGCAGGAGTACAAGAACGCTTCCTTTGATTTTGGCGTTGTGGACAAGGTGAAAGTCCCAGATGTCCCTGAAGGGGACTATGTGTTGAGCTGGCGTTGGGAACCTTGCTTTACAGCTCAGGCAGTTCAGGGGGATGGGGGGGATGGACATGTGATGAAATACCATCTGGTTATGACTAACAGGGCTAGCCCTGTTAGTCATAACCAGACCATGGCATCCTATCATGGTATAGCTGGAGCCCCTGGAGCCCCTGGAGCCCCTGGATCTTGTAGCGATCCCCCATTTTTGGGCCCTAAATAGATCATGTTTTTTTGGGTTTAAGATTGGGAGGATCGGATTACCAACGATCCCACCCGATTAAGAAAAAATGAAAATTCGTGCTATTTCCTAATTTCATTTGGATTGGTTTGGATTAATTATCAATAATTTCGGGGGATCGGATTACCATTCAACCTTCCTAGTCCTAATCATGGTGTGATTCAAGGATTGTGAGATGACGAAGCAGATTTGGACCAACTGTGCTGATGTGACCATCAAGAAGAAGGGTCAATCAGCTGAGCCTTTCAGTCCTACCAAAGGCCAGGAAAAACAGGGCACCTTGGGCATAGGTCACATTGGGTCATCATCATCACTCTCACCATGGGGCAGTTAGATACCTGGTCCATCGAGTTCTATCGAGTTCTGGTGAGATTTGTGATGTATCAAAGCAGAATCTCTTGGTTTTGAACGAGTTCAGTCGTGAATAAGATGTTGAGCTTACCACCTACTTGTTCCAGTCCATTGCAAATTGATCCATATTGATCCCAATCAAGTCGACGGAACAATGTGCTCACAACCTCTCCGACCGTTTTCAAAAAAATCCTCCAGATGTTGAAAAATACGTGGATAAAATAGAGCCTTCCAAAATCCATTGGTTTTATCATCGTTTGACACATTCCGGGCTGGTACCAGCGCCCGCCATCTGACGGTGTCAGGCTGCAGTGCCTGTTGCAATGAGCAGATCTGCAGCAGGTGCCAAAAATGTATGGAGAAGAAGGATGGCGACTGCGCAATGTGCTGGAAACCACTACCCTGGTGGGACGGACGCCGCTGGGTGAAATCGCTGGGTGGAAATCATGATACAAAGCCGCCAGGTGTTTGAGGCTCTGAAACTTCTGTGGCTATGGATCAAACTGATTGTCATTTTAACAATGGACATGAGTTTATTACAGACTTAATTACTGGTTGGTGGTTTCAAACATGAATGTTATTGTCCATTTCATATATGGTATGTCATCCTTCCCATCGACGAACTCATATTTTTCAGAGGGGTAGGTCAGCCACCAACCAGTAATTAATTAATATTCAATAGTATAGTTATACAATGTTATACCATATATATCAATATGAATATGGGAAATTCACCAATTATAGATATTCACATGATATTATTCAAACAGATGACTCGTGGCCCCCCACTGGCGATGTTTGGCCAAGGCACCTATTGGACTCCCAGGGCTAAGGCGATCCAATGCCTTGGTTTCGAGGCGAAGGATGGAGGACCAGGAACATATCGACCAGGAGATTCTCTTGAGACGCCATGGTCACCAGGTGCGGATCGCCCAACTGTTATCCTCTGGTAAACTAAGAGTTTGCGAACTGGAAAATGGCCATAGAAATAGTAGATTTTCCCATGAAAAATGGTGATTTTCCATAGTTATGTTACTTTACCAGAGGGTATCCCCATTTGAAGAAAGGGGGGGTCTGGGATTTTTGAAAAAATGGGTCCCTGGGAAGTAGAAAAATTGAGGTAACTGGACCAAAAAATCATGAGGTCAACTGGTAAAATACCAACCTTTATGGGTACTTGGGCTGATTATGAGCATGTTGATCATCACCCGTGCAGTGACAAGTGACACATGGCAGGTTGTCCCAAGTGCTGGAACACCACCGGTTGTGACAGCTATGTTCGTCCCTTGCAAACTGCAGTGGCGGGCAGGCCTTCTGGGCAATCTGGGATGATTGATGATCTGTGGGGTTGACAGTTGAAATGGATTTCTGAAATGGAAGGGGACATAAGGGGACTGGTTGCTTTCAAAAAACACCTCTTTCCCAAATCGGAATGTTTATGGAGGCTGCGGTTGCAAAAAAATCGATGATCGAGAACAGATAGGACCAAGGTTTTTCCTCAGAATCCACCATTTTCCCTCAAAAAACACCATAGCCAGGCGTGTCGACTGGGTCTTTGTCACAGCAGTGGCACTAGCTTCCGTTGCTGCGCTTGCAGGGCTTGCTCTGGCCCTCAAACTGAAGGCTGGATGGCTAGATGTTTTCGGGACTGGTAACCACTGGTACCCTGCCCGAACCTGGCTTGCTGGCCTGGAAATCACCCTAATAATTGGAGATTCAAATGGGAAAATCATCTATAAATAAATATCAATAGGTGATGTTTCATTAACGGATCGTTATTTGCTGATTTTGCTCCAACTTCCAAACAGATTTGACCTCAAAAACCCGGTGCCTGTGATCGCCAAGCTTATAGGCTGTGCCGCCAAAGAAAGGCAAGTCAATGCGGTACATTATGGTACTAGGCATGTCCCAAAGGTCTTGATCTTGAAAATCTCAAGTCATTCATATTATACATATATCTATTACATATCTATTATATCGCCATATATAGCCATTAACCAGTATTGACCAGTGTTTTGCCACTATCATTCTATAATTCACCACGCCATCCCTTTCAGGGCCAATCTCAATCACAAGCGGCGCGGGAAGTGCAAGCCCCTGCAGCAACAGTAACTGAGATGACCAGTGAAAGTTTTCGTCCCTGACGGCCTCTATTTCTCCGGCAGATGGTCAGTGGCAGGTCAATTTCATCGTGACTCTTGTGATGAACGCGGCTGAAAAGAATGGGGCTGTTCAACAGAAATCCTCATGTTATTGGCAGCAACGGGACTGAGAGAAATTGTGAAGTCACTGACATGTGAATACGAACAACTGAAATCATGCAAAAAATGTCCGCTGTTTCAGATAACTGTGCAACATATTGATTGGCAATGATTGACATTTGAAGCTTTCTGGTTGATGCATGGCCAGTGGTGACCATTTATGGCATCCTCCAGACTGGAACAGACAGGGAGGTACGAGACGACGGGCCGGGCATTGCGAATGCAGCCGGTCTTGTCCAAAGAAATCGTTCAATCCTTGGTGGAGCCGTTTTTGAACCCTTGCACTCGCAGACAAAAAATGGCGGGAGATGAGTCGGAGATGAGGATGACTTGCCATTGATCAACCAGATATAACCAGATATAACCAGATATAACCAGATTCCAGGATCATCCCAGCTTTTCTAAGCTTTTCTTCGATGAAACCTCGCAGCTGTCTGATATCATCGGCACCATGGAGCCTGCTGCAAGGTGGGAGCGACAATGTCCTGTCGTGGTGTTGAAGCCATGAAATTGAGGATTTCAGACCCAACCAGGGACCACAGATGTTCAGCCTATTTTTGGGTATCCCTGAAAAATGATTCAACCTGACAATTTGAGGCTCTAGGCAACGTCCGCAGAACTTGGCTTTGCATCGACTTAATATGACTGAATCAACTCCAAGACCGGTTACATCTCACCACAGGCCTTTTCGGCAGTTGGATCAGTGCTGATTGCTTTCAATCAGCTCCATTTGGCTCTGTCCGAAAGTGGGGAAACCCCACTCTTTTCAAAGAGACGCTAAGTCGGAGTATGCTTCGAATGCTTCGAATCCTCGTTCTTTTTCCAACGCAACTGGGGATAGGATTTGAGATCCACGGAGCCATAGATTTACTGACCGCCTTGCAGGCAGCACTGCCATTTGACTCTTCATGGCAGGCCGAAATTGAAACAGAGAGACCACCAAGAAGTGAGAGTCTTCAAAGACGATTCCGAAGTAGCAGATGGCTTCGAGTGGAGGAAACGACAATTGATACGTTCTTTTCTGTATGTGTATATATATAATATTACATATTATATATATATACATGGACAATCAGATATACATGGATAACCATTATATATATAATTAGAAGCAATAGTCAGGCTTTCAGATATGGATATATCGACGGGAAGCACCGCAGGTTGCGGCTGTGGCGGAGGTCCTGTGCTGCCAAAGACCATTCGCCGTGAATGGCTGCAGGAGCGATGATAAAACCTGTCCGGACATAGTTTTGAAGTCATGGAAGTCCCCAAGTTATGATCCAAAAGTCTCTTTTTCTTGGGAAAAATGAGGAAAAATTGGGAAGAATTGGGAAAAAATGGGGAAACATGCTTTCTTGGGCCCCCGCAATTTTGCTTGAAGCCCCATACGCCATACTTATCTCTTGCAATCGATCCCAGTCAAATCAAGAGATTCGGAATTTAGTGGTTGCAATGCCAGGAGCTAACAGCTCAGACGCAGCTGAATACCTCCGAGGTTGGGACTTAAGAGATGTTCCACCAAAGATGATCTATCGATTCTGTGGAACTTGCCATGCCCAAGACCACTAAAAATCTTGGGGTTTAACATGGTTTAACGGATAAACATTGGATATTATGATATATTATGATAAAATATGATAAACCAGCAAGAAAATATGAGTTGTGAGCTCCACATTGGGTGGACATCAACGAAGGCTGCAGTTAATTGCTGCCAGGTAAAAGCCCTGTATGCCCGCTTTAGGCCGGACAGCTGATCACGGAGCTTTGGATTTCTCAAGTTGGGCGGAAGTTGAACATCGGTTTCCAATAGAGTTCAATAGATTCCAATATTGAACCCATATTGATCATAGATATCTCAATATTTCCAATAGATATCTCAATCAATGGTTTCTTAAAAATTATTGAACCATGACAGCTCATGGATTCCAATGGTTTCTGAGGCGCTTGGCACCAAGCGGCTACCTCTTGCCGGAACAGTTCAAGCAGACCATGGGTAGCACAGCTGCAGCTGGGATAGGCCTACAGAAAACACGTTCGCTTCATGGTGATGAATTTCCATGGATCGTTTGAGATTGTTTGAGTCGGGATGTCCATATGTTCTTGAGTCGGTTTTGCTGATGTTTTTTCGCTTCCAGCGATTTCAGCATAGTTCATCATTGATACACTGCCATGATACACACTAGTCATATCCAATCATGCCTGGATTGGATTTCAGTGCATCATTGAAGATACCCTCTGGTTATGACTAACAGTTCGCCATTGTAAGCCATGGCCCTAATCGAAATAGATGGTAAACACCGTTCTTAATAGCATGGGGATTGATTTTCCATGGCAAACTGTGAATGTCATAACATGTCATAACCAGATGGTACACAGGAACATATCCACCAGTCATCTCCAGTCGATGGGTGGATTTACTAAGGTGTCCTCGGGCTGTCCGACGATCCCTTCCTGGCGGAGCACATGTTTCGAGTGTCCGGTCCCACCGATGGCAGAGCGGAGCTGCAGAGCTGGGGAGGATTCTTTTTTTTTTCGGAAACGTCCGATGTTCAAATGTCCACTGTAGAGCTACTATAGCACTGAACGAAAAAAAAAGATATGTCGTGATATGTCAGATATCTCATATGTATTCATATGTCATAATCTGATTGGAGGTTTGGAACCATGAATTTTACAGTATTTTTCCATATGTTTCCCATCATATTGGGGAATCTCATCATCCCAACTGACGAACCATATTTTCCCAACCAGTAATGGTGTTTTGGCGAAGCGGATGGGCCCGGCATAAATTGCCAAGTTTTGATGCTAAAACCATGGCAGGATTTCTAAAAAAAGCAAATACCCAAAGTGTTCAAGGGAATCAATCTTAACCTCTGGTAAATCAATCATGGCAATAGAAAATAACAAAAAAGCTCATAAAGATTCCAATTCTTCAATGATTTTCCCATATTTTCCCATGAAATTCTATCAAACTCCATGAAGTTCGAAGATTTTCCAAGTCGCGAAGGTTCGACTCCTCTGGCGACGGTCAGCTGAGCTTCCACGAATTCGTGGCAGCGTTGGCGATCATGATCCGTGGCACTGAGGAGAAGGGAAATCAGGGAATGGGTCAGGAAAAACTATGTTTTGAAACCTTGTGATATCAATAGATTTAATAGATCTATTGATGTTTACATGTCTTTGATTTTGTTTGGATGATATGATACATGTTTTATATATTGTTTTATCGTTTGTTTGGAAGATTGTGTCACCATTTCAATTAATATAATATTCACCTGATATGATCATCCCAATCCCCCGTTTCGGATCTTAAAACACCTCAGAACATCCAGAAACCATGTTCTTTTTTGTAGGGGAGCCACAGAAAACCATGACCCAACTGGAAAGGGTGGTTTGATATGAATGGGAAATGGAAGTAGTGACAGTGGTGACAGCAACAATGAACAGAAGAGAAATTCACTACTCAACTCATTATTTGAACAAACAGATGCCTGGGATTTACAGAGCAATCTATGTGCTTGTGGTTGAAGGAACCGCATCATGTAGTTTGAAAATTCCAATGAATATCCCCTATATGACCTATATTAGTGTTGCTTAACGTACTAAAGTATCATAAAGTATCATAAAGTTTCAATGTTCCCATGATGCAGAAATTCAGTATACAGATGTATTCACAGTATACATAGCCCATATATATCCATAGATCTCTCTTTCGAAGCATCCGATGATTTTAGCGCCTCGATAGGACCAGAAGCTTCAGTTAAGCTTCGACATGGCAGCTGGGAAATGTGCCGCTGAGAGTCTCTCTCTGGAGGCAGCTGATCATTTCATGGTGAGAGATCATAGATCATAGATTAATTATAGATTAATTATAGAGTAATTATAGAAATTCATAGATTAGGTATAGAAAATTAGATTAATATAGATTAATTATAGAGTAATTATAGAGTAATTATAGATTAATTATAGATAATTATAGAAATTCATAGATTAATCATAAATTAATTAGACATTTATAGAAAATGGTTGTTGTGCCTTTGTGAGATAGTTGTTAGAAACCTGAGATCTTCTTAAACCGTATTGGTGCATCGCCAGCAGGACTTTAAAAAGCCCTCGCCTTAGACCCTTCGAGGTGTGTTTGAAGATTTTGAAGTCAGCAAGCTGCCAGATTTGACGTGGATATGTGGATGTTGCACTGAAGTGAGGCTGATTCGTGCTTGCAGAGGGCTCACATCTTCCTTGGTTGCGACTGCAGATGACACTTCCGAGAAGGAGTTATGGTTTATTGAAAGTTTATTGTCCAGCTGGAATTTGGAAACCCCAGATCAAAAAGGTGAGTTTCCCTCCCAAATGATTTGCGGTTGCCATTTTCCGAAGGTTGAAATTCTCACATCATCCGTATCTTCTCATCCTCAACACCTTCGCGCCTTCGTTGCATCCGAAGGACATGGAACGCTTGTTCTATGAGATCGTGGGTGCAGATGTTTCGGTGATGACCCTGGAGATGTATAAGGCTGGCGCAATTGGGGTTTTTGAGGATACGGCTGGGAGGTGCCAAAAACGTCGCAGCGCATCGCAATCGCAGGCAGCTGTGCAGCATGAGGAGTTCTTAATGGCCTTGGGAATTGTTCATAGAGGCCGGAAGAATGCTGGAAGCTGAAAAGCATCAGGAATTTTCATGATCTTTATGATCTTTAGATATCTTTATGCTTAGTCAATTTAGACCCTACGAAGGTGTCCCCGGTGTCCCTGACAGGATGCAGTGCATGATGTCTCTGATAGAAGTGAGAATCCTTGCTGAACTCCGTTCACATTCTCCTGGCCAGGAGGTAGCGCTCCAAGGACTGCCATGTTTGAACCGATATTTTTGGGGCTGCTGCTGGGGGTGCCCCTATCCGTCCAAATTGCTCTGACCTTTGGAAAACAAAACATGGTTTGTTTCCAAAAAAAACAACTGTCCAGGCGGAAAAGCATCATCAGCACAGCCGGCCATTCTCCATCGTCATAGCCTTGGTTATGTTGTTGTGTTCCATGGGGACACCCCAATAGCTGGATGGTGTATAGTGGAAAATCCAATTAGAATGAATGATTTGGGGTTACTTCCATTTTTGGACACCTCCCTGTATCTTGATTTCTTCATTTGTTTGGGATATGTCGGATTTGATACCTATAACTCATGGTTGACATGTGGAAATTGATCAATACCTATATAGATCTCACATAAAAAGTGATGAACATGCATAAAACCATATAAAACCGAACTATTTTCATGTGAGCTGGGCACATAACCTCACTTCTCAACTGCTGAGGGCCAGCCGCACACACTCCCGGAGCCAGGCGCTGGCACCGATGGGCTGGGCAAAGTGTAAGCATCCACATCGATGATCAGCACTGACAAAAAAACAGTTCTTGAGATTCTACTGTACATATTTTTGTTCAAAATAATTTCTCAGTTCCGGTCATCGCCAGTTCGGGTCAGCACCAATTGGGCACCTGTTGGATTTCTCGATTCTTCCAGGAGAAAGATCATGTCCTGGTGCCCTTTGTACAGATTGCGGACCTGCGATCCCGCCGGGACGCCCAAAAAAATCCCCTTGATGTCCTGCCCTGAAATTTACGCAGTGTGGAATGGATCGAACTGGTGGATCCAATCAAACCAGGCGTGTGGCGCCTTTCTTGATATTTCTTGGCATTGTTCAACACTTCAGGTGATTTCCCCTTTTGTAAATTGGTCCCACATGTCTCAAGCCGTATTTTGCTCTAATTTTGGATACCCAAAAATGTTTGGGTTTTGTTTTGACCAACGAAGTCTTGGAATTTCCTGGGTGCAAATCGTTTTGAGCCAGAACCAGCTCCGCAGCCATGGGTTCAGGTTTGGATCGCGTCGAAGAACTTCTGCAGCAGAAGGCAGGGCGGCAGGGCATTGAAAAATGCGGGACACCATAAATGTGCGGGGCACCTTGGAAGGCGGCTATAACTTCATGATATATGTTAGATAATTGCTATTTGAAATATCATTGAATCACGATATACCATGGTTTGATGACAACATTTCATGATAATCTATCATTTCTAAACTTTGGAGAATCTCCACACGGCAAATGACTGTGGTGAACGCATCCACGGGGCACCCAAACATTTTTTACGATTTTGTGAAACGCTGAAGGTGAACGAAGCAAGCAAAACCGAAAAGTATGAGGACTGACGGGAAGATCGGTGAATGCAGCTGCAAGACTGAAGTAGTGCCCACAAATTTCATGGGTTTGGCTGGCAAGAAAAGCATGTTCCTCAACCACTACATTTGGTGGTTTCCATATTGTTTTAGTCGACAGACCCAAAAACACAGACAATAAAACATAGGAATCTGGTAACCCAACTCAATATGCTTCAAAAATAAGCATGAGGTTTCCGTCATTCCCACGAAAAATTGCCATTCTTATAGGGCTAACCCATGTTTATCTCCCATTCTGTGGGTCCAAAAGTTCCCCATTTACAGACAGACCCAGGATACACAGATCGTTGGCTCGGACCAGTCACCCATCCGTCGGTCCGTGGTCGCAGGGGAAGATGTTGGAAAGGGCGAGCCAGAATACAACTGGGTTAATGCAAGCCAATGATGTTAAGATATGTTAATATATGTTGATTTGTTTGAGATATTTTGGATTTGATACCTACAACCTATATAACTCATCATTGATATACGGAACTAGATCTATAGCAATAAAATGCAATGTTTAAGGGGATGAACATCCGCAAAACCCAGCTATTTTGATGTGAACTACACGAGTACATGGCGTCGAGGCTCTGACCCATCCCGACATGTCACTGTGTTTGGGATATTTGGGATTATGATCCACCATGAAACAAGGAATCACGGGAGTGTGTGATTTAACTGCAAAAAAAAAACTCAACACCAAGACCACAAAAGAGGATGTGCATATGGACTAACCCTAGCCGCCCATTTATAATCAGGCGTTTAAATGGTTTATAAGTTATAAGATGTTATATAAAAGCTATTTACTTCTATTTACACCTACTATTTACATCTATTTACTTCTATTTACATCAATGTACATCAGTTTACTAAGTGGGATGAACCACCAAGCAGGGCCCCAAATCCCCATTTCAGGCCGGCCGGCCTGAGGCCATCCTCCCCACCCGTGAACCTCGTCTCGGCAGCGGTGGCAGATGCATGGCAGGAGCACCTGAAGTCGTGAAACACCCGGGGGGAACTTGAAGAAACACCAGAAATCACATGGGTTATGTTTATGGTTATCAATGTGATATAAATCTATATGGTTATAATTTGTATCAATAAATGTGATATAAACACCAAAAATAATAACTATGTTATAATTATTATGGTTATTTTGTATGGTTATCAATGTTATAACCATATGATTATTATTTATAGACGGAAATATGATAAACACCAGAAATGAAATTATTGTTATCAATGTGATATAAATCTATATGACTATAGCCTATAGGTATAATTGGGTTATAAAATGTTATAAATATCTGGTTGGTAGTTTCAAACATGACTTTTATTTCCCATTTCATATATGGGATGTCATCCTTCTCATTGACGAACTCATATTTTTCAAGATGGTTAAAACCACCAACCAGATGACATAAACAATGATCAGGAGCTATAAGGCATAGTGTTTTTTTCAAGTCTCAGGGGGTTGACTATCTCGAGTGGTCTGGGTGAGTTTGGGATCAAAAGCACTTCACCTTCAGAATGTTCAACAAAAATCTCCAGGCATGTCATATTTCATAGAATTGGATGATGGGAAAATTTACAGGAAACCCCTATATTTGATGGTAAAAACCATGGTTTCCTGTAGATTTTCCCTTAAACCAATCCATTGAATATTTCAGTAGGGAACCCGAATCAGATGATTACTGGGATGTTCCTACTGAACAGTCATGATTGGAGCATGCAGGACCTCGCAAAATTCATTGAGGAGTGGGACGTGATTCGTGGCAAAGGCAGGTCCATGATTCGTTTGCTTTTCCAGAGACAGGTTTTCGGGAAACGGTAGGATTTCCTGGTTTAAAAATGTTTAAAATGTGTATAGTAGTATAGCTAAAGTTGTTTACCTTCCTTGACCTCCAACTATTTTAGTTCAGGGTCTCCTGGTTCCAAACTCGAGGCTCTGCCACTGGTCTTCGCGGCGCTTCAGAGGTTCGCAGAGACCAGCCTCCAGATTGCTGGCAGAAGCGGAATCAGCTGGCACTGGTGGTTTAGGTGGAGAGTTTGTTGTGAATTCATATTGAAAATGATTTGATTATTAAACAAACTCTTGAATTCAAACTGGGATTGAAAAGTTGTGCTATCAACCTTTGGCCAGAAACTAAACTGGAGAAGCTGGGGGTTTCCACCACTTTCTTCCAATTTTTGCGAGGCAAGTCTTCATACGACTGTCCCTGGTTTCGAGAGAGAAGACGTCCCTCAGCCGAATTGAAACCTGCAGCTGCTTCCGAGCAGAACTCGCAGCGGTTCCCAAAAATGGATGCAAATGGATGGTGTATGTTTCCAATGGTAGTTGTTCAAGCTGGTTTCTCTTCATCTCCACTCCATCAACAGTGTAGTAACATGTAGTAACTATCATAGTGGCAATCTTAGCAATTTTAGCTATCAGAAATCAGATTACCCATGCAACAGAAAGAGCTTTCCAGGATTTTTCAGCTGCTTCGCTTCTGGTAATCCCAAGGGCGAAGTCTCTCGCGAAGCCTCCAGGGCTGTCTCCAGGATGAGTTCGAGGCTCTCCGTCGGGCTCCCAAGCATTCTTTGATTGGTTGCGGATGGTTCGAAATGTTGTTTTTTAACCAAAGATGTGGATTCAACCCTCAAAACTAAATATGATACATTGGGGAATGGGTGAATACATTTGGGACCATGGGAAAGAAAGGATAAATGAACGTTCAACTATGCCTCGTGTGGAAATCCATGGTGCCTTGATTTTGAGCCACATCGTGATTTTGAGCCAGATCGAATATGTGTGGGATGTTTTTAGTTGGTCTGTAAAAGCACATTGGATGAGGTGACATTGACTATGGGGCCGACAAATAGTCGCCCACTTTTGAGATGAGTCGCCCTCCTCGATGGGCTGAGGATGGAGCAGAGCCGCTATGGCGCAAGCAGGAGACCATGCAGGTGGATTTTGCCACAAATTTGCTCAGATCTGACATGATGGTGACATGATGAATGTTTGTTTGATTTGTCGTTTGATTTGTATCCCTCGGCTTCAGCCAGCTTGTGAAGTTGAAAGTTGAAATCCCATCCCATGGCATCCCATGGCATCCCATCACTGACGCAGTTCCTGAGTCAATCCCTTGACGTCATGGCGCAGTCCCACCCAGAGCTGCACTTGGACGTGGACGGCAACCTCCTTGACCTCCACAACAAGCGCACCGGGCAGCTGCTGTCTCCAGAACAGGTCGCCCAGCGCGTGAAAGTCATTCGTCTCAAAGGTGGCGAAGTGCATGGAGTACCGAAGGTCACTTTCGAGCCCTACGAGGAAGAGATCATGGGCAAGAATGTCAACGTGATTGGTGGTGCTACAGGCACAGGCAAGACTTCGTTGATCTACATCCTTGCTGGAGGCATGCAGACAGAAGCCAAGTTGTCCTCTGACACGAAGTGCCCCACCATCTACATTCTTGAGGTGAATGGCTCCGAGGTTGCGATTCTTGACACGGCTGGCCTGTGTGACACAGATGCTGAAGCCAACAAAGTTCCTGAAATGCAAGACTTGCTTGTGAACGCTGTGGCTGCTACCATCAAAAGGTTCCAACTGATTATTGTGAACTTTCTGATGTGTGTTGATGTGGGCAGCCGCTTGCCTGGGAAATTCTGCGAGGTGTGGCCGCAGATGCAAATCAGCCTGGGTGGGGAGAGACTGGGCTCTTTCTGCCACTTTGTGATGACCAAAGCCAATGCCGACAGCAAAGTGGCCAAAGCCCAGCTCAAAAAGCTGCCAGAGTCAGAGGCCTATAAGCAGCTGAAGTACTCAAGCCTGGAATGGCCACTTACGACTGCAGGCTATGAAAACTTGGATGAAATCAATGGCATTCTGAAGGCAGCATCAGAGGCACAGGATGGTTTGGGAGCAGAAGATGTTCGTGCAGATGTGGAGGGCTTGGAGGTGAAACGGAAGAAAGCTGATGAAGTGCAGAAATTGATCTTTGACTTTGGGACGAAAATGCAGGGAGAGAAAATGAAGACTGACATGATGCTCAACATGGTAGATGAGCTTGACGAGAGCATCAACCGTACCTTCGAAGAGCTTGCGTCCCTTGGGCGCTGCCCCAAACGAAAGATTCAGAAGTTGTGGGATCGCTTTGACGAGTTCAGAAACCGCAAGACGGAGCTCAAAAAGCAGCACAGAGAGGGCCTTGTCAATGAGGAGCAGCTGAGGGCAAGTGTCGATAAATGGCAGAAAGATCTTGCAAAAGAAATAGAGGAAATCCGGGCAATGGAGAAATTGGGAAATCCTTTTCGGCATTTGTCAAGGGCGGCTGGCAAAGTCATGGAGGCCGTGCTAGGTGGCAAATCCAACAAATCCAAGCTATGAAGGCTCCTGGAGTTCAAGGCTTTGACATTCGCAGATCTTGGCAGCATGCTCACCGTGAGCTCACCTACCTGAGAGATGTGGTTCCTGAGGATGTTTTTGTTTGTTTGCGCGGTCAATTTCTCTTCCAGAGGGGTGTAGAAAGACATCCTTGATTTGACCGCCTCAATCAGTCAAGTTGGCTGAACTCATTATTAGCAGTCGGTAGACGCAGAGGCTGCAAGTTAATTTTGCACATGGGAATGCCATGGTTCCTGATCCTCCTTCGCATCATGTTGACATCATCAAGTCCATGTGTGGACAGTTTGGCCCCCAAATGCAACCTTTACCTTTCTATCAAGCGCTGCACACATGTTTTTTCATTGCAAGCCTTCAAGGCAATGTAGGAAAATTTATTCAAAACAAAGAATTCAACCATTAACCAATGTAGACTTGGATTGCAAAGCGCAGAACATGTTGGATGTTTCTTGTTGTGCGAAGGAAGGGTGTTGGCAGGCCCATGTTTGGGATGAGCCTCGATGCCTCAATGGTAGTACAGCAAATTGCCCAGGTGGCATGTGCGCCCTAGAGAATACATTCAAGATATTCAAGCCTTTGCATATCTTTGCATTGCAAATTTTTGGGAGGATGTGTTTCCCAAAACTCAAGGCGCTTTGTTGCCTGAGCCAGTAGAAAGCTCTTACAGCAATCAGAATCAAAAGGAAAACAAGCTGTTTGCATTGTTGATGTCATGCACTGCCTTCGCTGCCTTCGCCAAAGCTGCACCGTCCAACACATCTTCGAGTCATGGATGGTAACATGAAAGGACTGCATAGCCTGAAATGAACCCTTGCAGGCCAGCCACAGGAAAGGCCACAAGTCCGGAACTCATGCAATCAATTGAGTGCTACAGTTGCTGCAGTCATTTCACCGATGTGCATTCATTGGTTAAGAGGGCTTTTGGATGATGTTGGATGATTTTAGTGACTACATGACTTTTCTATATATAGAAATATCATAGGATAAATACTGCAGAAACCATGTTTGTTTCAATCAAACCGAAGTGGAACCATCAACTGTTGAGGTCTGTCAGGTTGCTTCGCTTGCCGGGACCTAAAAAGGCCATTGCACCTGTTGTTTGTGCAGTTGTGGGTCGGCTATGATGCGATGTATTAGGAGGAAACTATATAATTGGCCCCAACTCCCAACCATCACATTTTTTGTTAGCTATGTGGTGTCATATACACAACAGACATGCCATTTAGATCCATTTAGGTGGATTTGGATGTTTGATGAAGTTGGACCCAGCTGACGACTGATAGCCGGACAGGGCCTGGCGGTGCACTTCGGTCATGAGAGCTGGAATATGGTGAAAACCTCGGTGATGTGACCCGCTGTTTCACAGATGTGAAACTTGAAGAAATCGCCAGCCAAAGTGAAACAGTGAAACATATTGTTTGGTTATGTTTGATTTATTTTGATTGCTTGTCGGTGCTGAAGGTTTTAGTTTGACCCGTGGTCGGTTTTAGTACAAGTGATTTGCTTTCGCAAATTTCAGGTTCTCAGCATGATGGTTGGAATTCGAATGCCAGCACCCCAGCGGTTGAGTGAAGCTGCAGCGACGGCAAAGGTGGGTTTCAGTCTGATGCCCAGGTCCGTTGCACGCTGCAAACATGAGATGCATCGTGAGCTTCAGCCTGTCAGGGCCTCAGTGTGAAACCCTGCTGTTGTTTCAAGATTTCTTGGGGGAAAATATGGGAAATCTAGATGGACTCGCAGGCTGGACACTTTTGCCACTGCAGCCTGTGCGTTTTTTTTAATGCGGAAACATCGATCTCTTGATTTTCACGTGACGCTGACGAGAAAAGGTCGGGCCGTGATGGATTCCAGGTGAATCTCTGCTTGATTGAACCACCAGGTGACCAAGAAGTCCTCTTTGGTGCTTTTCAGCTTTCTTTGACCTTCTGGAAGTAGTTTTTCCAATGGAAATCAGAAGCGCTCCACTTTTTTCCCATCTTTTTCGCAACAGCAGATGCCACGCTCAGACAGCTCAGGTGGATTTCATCATGCAGGTGCGCCATTCAGATTCTGGATTTGGATTTGCCCAAAAAATGGGGGCCGAAAAGTTGCAGTTTTTACTAGAAAAATATGGAAAAATGCTAACTAGATGATCTTAGGGGTATCCTAACAGACAAATAGATTTGGTGCGATGGCAGGAAAAGTTCACCATCACTCCACGTTTGGTCCAAATCTCAGCATTGTTTTGGTGACAGAGATATCAAACGGTGGAAGATTCGGCTGTTCGGAGACATTCGGAATTCCAAATCATTTCCAATCCAAGATGCCCTACACTGACGAGCGGAAAACGACTCGTTTCGTGGACTTTGCGTCTGGAAACCAAGTGCCAATTAGCATCAAAAAGCATCGGAGTTGAAGGGGTCCATGGGTTGAGATGAACAGGTCATTGGCGTTGTTTCTAAGAAAGTCATAGAAAATCTATTGTTTGGATTGTACAGGTGGGAGTTTGAATGAGGTTGATGAAAAATGGGGCTCTACTTTTGGGACGTACACAGATGACAGCACAGTGGAAATGTTGGTGCCGGAGAGAGATCAAAGGTAAGACATGGTAAGACTGCCTATTAGACTATGACTATTTGAATCAAGTTCATTTCACTACTGAATCAGTTGTTTTGCCCAGCTTTGTTAGTCACTACGAAGGCAGTTGGCGTAGACTGCCAACCGGTTGGCGCCCAGGCCCATGGTCTTTCAAGAGATCAGAACTCAATTCGGCATCCACGAGGAGGAATATTTGCGTTCTGCCCGGTCCTCAGTTGAGCAGCGTTCATCTCGTTTCGTTCTCAGCCTTGGAGGTATGAAGAGGGGTTAGTCGTCGTCATCATCGTCATCATCATCTTCATCATCATCATCATCATCGTGCCATCTTATGCATGGTTCAAAGATGTTGGAAGATTCAGGTTGGCTGACTGCAGTTGATCACATAAGTTTCATCCAAGTCCACCAGTCCTTGGAGCCTTGGACGGATTTCAGGTAGGACCTGAGCAGATGCTTGGGAACATGGTCAGCATCTCAGGAATTCAAATTATCTCAATGAATAATGAAATGTCATGCAGATAGATGTGATGATTCAATTTTCCAATGACTATGTTTGCCATAGCTTTGTAGTACCCATTAAATTGGACCCAGGTTCTTGGAAACCTCTCCTCTTTGTCCGAGCTCTCCTCCGAAGGAAAGAGCGGCCCCTTGGTCCTACCATGCTGTTTTGGTGTTTGAAGCAGCGTACGGTGCCATGACCCATCATGACCCATAGCATCCATAGCCATAGCCATGCCCCATGGTTTTGAAGACGTCTTGACCCTATCAGACATGCTGCGATCCAAGTTTTTCAGCTCTCAGATCTCTCAGGTGCATTCTTTTACTACACAGCTGATGGAAAGTACATGATGAAGACGGTCACGCCCAAGGAGTTTGTACTTTTGAGGCAAATTCTGAAAGGGTCAGCTGCTTAATTCTCTGGAGTTTTCGAGAACTGAGTGAACTGCTGCGTTTTATCTGAGTTGACCATGGCCAACATGGCCATTTGATATTTGTTTTTTTTCGACTGAGGTACTACGACCACATCAAAAACAATCCCGAGACACTGGTGGTTCGGTTTTTGGGCCTCCATTGCCTCCGAGTTCAGAAGCGAGTCTCTCGTTTCAGGCGTTCTTGGAATGGCCATGTCCAGCATGTTCCAGTTGAAAAGATGGGTTGGTTTGAAATCCGGTACCCCTGCCGAACCCATTGGTTCATCATGATGTTTTGCCATACATGAAAATCTTGGAGGTCACATTGACCAATTTTCAGACATGACAGACATGACAGTCTGGTTTCGGTGCTGAAGGCCATTGAAGCAAAAGAATCTCTATTTTGTTGTAATGGCCCAGGCCTCAGTATCACAGCGAATTGTCATTGGCTTCATTGGCTATACAAGCAACGACTTGTTTTTGGGTGAAATGACCCGTCATTGGGGTCATTGTATAGATAGATATGTGATTAATTATATTATATTATATTATATTATATCTTATTATATAGTAGTACATGTCCATAATGATCATATAGATAAATAAGTTGCTGTATACATGTGTATACCCAAATTATAATAGAATATATATATATATTACATATATATATATTATATATATACTTAGCTAGCTTCGGACCCATCTTTACTGAACTAGAAGCCTGAGGCCAATATGTTCAATACGCCTGTTGAAATTCATCGCCGCTATGATCTAAAGGGATCATGGGCCGGGGAACTCATTGTGGATGGGGCCAGCCAGCCTGTTCTCTTGGAAAACTCATTGGGGGGTAAAGTTGAGAAAGTAGACAATGAACATTTTGGGGGGGTTGAATTGGCAATTGTCCAAAGCAGAATTTCACAAGCAAGATGCCTCCAATTTCAGTCATAGCTGGCAGTTGAGGTTGGCAGATTGACTGCATCCGAGAAGCGAGATCCACACGTCGCCTTGAAGGCTCAGATCTTGCTGACAGAGGTGTTTGAAAGGGATGATCTTGACATTTTGGAATCAGATGTGGTGAATCGAATGCCATAGACTCCAAGATCACCAGAAGTGAATGGGTATTATTGGGTTACTTATGGTTACTTTATTAAGCAGTTGAGAATCAAAGCGGAGACATGTGACGCCAAGCCTTCAATTGGCTGAGTTTGGGTCGTAGAAAGCACCAAAATGGAGGGCCTCATATTTTTCGACATGAAACCACCAAAAGCAGATGTTGATTGTTTGAAACCTATTGGAAACCTAAATCTCAACGGCAGGATGTGGATTTTCAGAAAGCTGACGAGAAGATCAAGCTTGGCGAGGAGCAATGGGATGCAATGGGGCAAAATGGCCGAAAATCTGTGGCGTATGGCGTATGGTTTTCACATTTTCCCCATGAAGAATGACCATTGAAGTGCTGAATGTTTTTCCGCATTTCGACAAAAGAACGTCAGAAAACGTCAGAAAACGTCCACGATCCATGGCAATCCATGGCTGCCTCAGTCCTTAGGAGCGCCGCTTGAAGATGTTAGCTCAGATACAACGCGACAGTCAGCAGCTGAGATTCGGGAGCAGTGTCCAGAACAACCCCCAGGATCCAGGGGGTAGCCGGGTAGCCAGCTCCTAAACAGACCCATTGTTGATTCAATGGCTGACTCAGAGTTCCCAAAAATTGGAGACACTCTGATTATCTCTGATTCATGTGCAGTTGAGAAGTTGATTCATGTTGATTGCCCTGAAACTGAGGTGAATTTCTGTCAAACAACAACATCATCGACTACTCCTTGTTGCTGGGAATCCATGAAAAAGATCCCAAGGACTCTTGGAACCTGCAGTTGTGATTTCCGAACTTTAGGCCATGGCAAAATGGGATACCACCCGTGTTTGTTCTTTGAAGATCATGGAATTTAATGAAATGTATAGAAACTTGGATGTGAAAGAAAAATAATGAAATATATATATATACGCCTATCAGCCAATCAGATTCGGTTGGAATTTCCTATAAGCTTTGCTTATAAGCTTTGCTTACTGTTGTGCAGATGAAGCAAATTTGAAGCAAACAAAAGAATCGGATGGTTATGATATGTTATGATAGATATTTATATACTTGTAGATATTTGTGGTTTCCTCCTTGAAATCGCCGCCAGGAGGTCATAGTGCAGGGTGGCCCCCCCAGATGTTTTTCGGTTTCTGGCAATGAAGTTGTTTCAGGAAGTCCAAAAATGTTGGGACTTCGAAATTTTGGGATGGTGGTTCAATACTCAAATTGACCATTCGGCTTCGTTTGAAGATGTCCGAATTGTGAGATGTCCCCGATCTGACTGAGCTTGCTGCGATATGAGCAGATTTGATGCAGCTGATCTTACCCTTGAAGACGCAGCCGCAGCTGTTTCGACAGCTCGAGTTCCGTTTGATTGTAGCTCTAATATCCCGACATCAGCACCTGTCGCTGAAGTTATCATCCGCAACTCGGTCCAAAATGCTTGAAATATCTTGAAATGCTTCAAGGTCCAAAGGTTTCTTCGTGCACAGCGGAGATCCGACAAAGACACTGTGGCACATCATAAACTCCTGGCCTTATCAGCATCAGCCAGGGACCATTTGTGTCGTGTGGGATGTGTGGGACCATATTCTTGCTGGGCACAGACTGGGCACAGGTAATGTTCGCACGTCTTCTCCTTCTTTTAGTCTTGCCCACGGATGCTCGACGTAGCTTGGCGGAAGTTTCGCCGGGTATAGAGGTCTCATGGAACATGATGGAACATGATGGAACCATACCATGGAAGCATACCATGGAACCATACCATGGAACCATATGGAAGCCATTTCTCAGCCAAGTGATACATGAAAGATCATGCTGGCCATGCACCCCGATACCCCAAGGCGTCCGTGCTGGCCATTCTGGCCGCACCATTCTCTTGGAGATTGAGGATGATATGTTGAACATGTCATGAAAAAAAGGGTGATCTGCGGAATGTGAAGTTTTCATCGAAAGATGACTAATTGTTGCTGTGAAAGCTGTGAAAGCCATTGGCGTTGCCAGCGACTGCCAGGAGGCTTGCTCCGACAGAATACTTTTTTGTGCAGAAACTGAAGCAAATCCCTGATGAAACGTAAAAAAGATTCGTTGGTGATTGCAGTGGTAGGATGTGGTAGGCTTCTCATCGCCAGCAGGACACTTTGGGGAGCGAGCAGCGTGAGGCAGTGGAAACATTTCGCCTTCTACACCCCTGTTGGTTGATGAATAGTTTGGGGATGTTTGGGGATTACAAAATTGTAATTATACTATCCACATCTATCCACATGATGCTTATTATTAATAATTATGTAACATGTAGGAAAAAAGTTGGCACATGATTGTAGTTTGATAGAAAAGTAATTATTATTGGTTGATGATTTAGTACATGATTCTAGTTTCATTGGTTGATGATTTGTGTGCAAAACCCATAGATCATTCGTTGCTGGCTCAGGCCATTGCTGTTCGTGCTCCACAGATGGAAGAGTTGCTGAAGCACACCTATATGGCATTGCCAAAGAACAGCGATGTCCTTAGTTCGAGCAGGTATGGTCAAAGAAAGTCTAGTTGATAGCTACAGAATGCTACAGATTTGATCTGAAGTTGGTATAAGTTGGTGAATTTGTTCATAAAGTCGGGTTTTGAGGCCGTGTGTTTCTTCCCTCCCAGTTGCTTCCGCACATAAACATCGTAAACCAAGACCGTGGTGCCATTGGAGCATCCATTGCCAACTACGCTTTACACAGGCGAGGCTTATCAATGTCCATTACCTTTAGGTTGTCATCACTTAAGGGAGAGAATCGCGCCAGGCTTTTTCTGCAGTTGCACAGCTGGCAAATGAAGGCTGGGAAAAGAGTCCAGAAATCCGTAAAAGTAGGGCTTTGGATATCGACATGCCCCATGTAAGGTCACAGTGTGGTTTCACAATGTTTCACCTCTGGTCTTTTGGTGCTTCGGACTGAGATTCCTAGGACTTGCAGCCGACACATGGGGCTTGGCATGAGCACAGCCCAACTGCTGCGTTGAAACACGCTCCGCAGAAGTTGTACGGATCTCAGTGAAGAAGGGGGAAGCTCTACGGGCCCTCAGCCACTATTTGTCGTGTGCTAGTCCCAAGTATAAACCACCCCAAAGTTTACCGTAAAATACCATAAATGGGTTCTGGAAATTATCCCCAGTCATGGTAGGTTTATGGCATTTTATGGCATTGGCTTTACCACATGAACCGGCAACACCGGCTCACCTAGGCTTGATGTCTTTGATGAGAGGCTGAACAACTTCGGCTTGGATTTGCATGTTGCCTTGACTGCATCATGGGTCATCCAGTCATCCTATCAGCATGGCTTCATCAAAAGCCTCAGAAAAGGGGGATTCCCATCCTCCCAGTTGGGCATACACTGGCTCATAGACCACGTTTTCGGATGAATTTGATGAACCCGAAAGCCACACACGACATCGCCACATCGCCACAGGGTTACCGGAAGGGACAGGCCGGGCCCGATGGGCTTCAACTCCAAGGAGTTGTCAGTGCTCGCTGCGACCATTGAACGTTTGGTGCGCGATGAAGCAGATATGCTCCTGAATGTTCACTGAGTTGCAAAGTGATGGGATCACTTGGGATGATAATTCTGAAAATGCATGCCCTGATGATGTTGTTTGACAGTGGATTTCAGGATATCATCTTCAGATGCATATAATTTCATATGATTATTGTCCTGAAGCTGGATGTTTGACAATATCTGGCAGAATAAATTGTTGACTCCTTCTGAATGATCGCAGGATATCAAGCTGGGCGTGCTTCCACAGATTTAGCATCATCAGATGCGTTTGAAAACCGGGGATACCCCCCAGTTAGGGACATTGTTTATGGGGAACATGAGAAATGTAGTCCATTGGCTTTGGGAAGGTTTTCCGTAAATGTAGTCCATTGTTGTTCCCCAGACATGTTGGGCCGTTACATGCCGCTTCCCTCCGTCTGAGTCCAAGGTGAGCTTCAAAGCATTGGGTTTCTACTCTGCACAGAAACTCAGCGCCAATCATGCGATGAACGTTATGGAGGCGTACATGGCAAGCTGCTTGGAAGACGGCTCTGAAGTTGATTTGGGGCCGGAGAAATTGTAAAAATCGATCAAAAAGTAGTGATCAGTTGAAAGAAGTCTAAACACTAAATTAAATTCATCATTGGTTTACAGATCATTACATCAACATGTGTTTTTTTATATCTTTTTTGATGGAAAAGATTATGAAAAGTTGGGGACTGGCATCATTTGATCATTCGATGTCCCAGAGTTTTCCCTTAGGTTATATCCTTGGCACAGACTCCTTCGGAGAGGAAACGCACCGTGAACTTTCCGTGTCCCGGCAGAACCGCAGAACCGTGCCGTGCCGTCGACGGTCCCCCGTAAAACGACGCCTGCCGACTTAGGAGGAGAACGTTCGAGTTCTGCTGAAGAACATCGGGACAGTTTTTCAGTGCGCTTGAAAACTGGCTGGCTTCAAATGGTCAATGGATTGGTTTAAGGGAAAATGTTCACCGGAAACCATGGTATCCATGGTCAATTTACATCAATTTACCATGAAATATGGGGGTTTTCCATGGTTTTCTGGTTAAAATTGTTCCCCTAAACCATGGACATCCAGAGATCCTGCCAGGAGCTACCCACGCTGGGATGAAGTCAGAGGTCTGTTGCAGGACACCCCTATTTTTTGAGGAAAAAAACAGGGGAAAATCATGGAATTCCAGGAGATGTCATGGTTTTAATATGTTTCAATGTATTTCAATGGTGAGTTTGGATGAGTTTGGAAGCTCTTATTTGGATTCGGAGATTGAATGATATTTGAAAGTTATTATATAAGTCTTTGGGGTATGGTGGTGTTTTTCATGGTGTTTAAAAAGATTGATAGTCATGGTCATGTTATTTCTGTGTTCCCCCAGCGGTTTCATGGGGAAGTTGAGGACTTCAGTTCCAAGACCGATGCTGATCTGGACCTCAGCACCATGTGCCATGGCTCGGGCATAGGCTCTATACCACCATAGGAACATACCCCCTGGTAAACTAACATAGCTATTGAAAATGGCCATTTATAGTGGATTTACCCATTAAAAATGGTGATGTTCCATAGTTACGTTAGTTTACCAGAGGGTAAATGACATAAATGAACATCATATAATGATTATAATATGGAATCTGTATAAGAAATAATATATAACTATCAGATCATCTAATATCATGCTGTTCACATCGTTCGAAGGATTGGTTTAAGGGAAAATGTACCAACACACTTCCATTGAATTTCATGGGAAAATCTATGGGTTTTTGCAATTGGTACATCGGTCAGCCATTCATGTCACATCATGTTTAATTGCCTGATCACCGCAGGCCTTGAGCCCTGGCTCGTGCTAGGAAAAACGTGCCATAGCTGCTTCGGTGTGCTGTTGCATTTGCCACGCTGTGTGGCATTGGGGACTTCTAGCTGTACTTCGTCTTTGGCATCCAATCCCCATAGGGCCCCCGCTTAGCTACTGCATTGGTAGCGGAGCGGGCGAGGCCAGGGGCACGATCGAGCTCTTCTACACCACTACTTGCTGGACTTTGACTTCGTCAGGACGGCAGACCTGCCGCAAGGCATCTGGGTTTGGGATCCCCCTGAGGTTCGACTTCGTGTGGACAGGTCGGACAGATCTCGGAGCCGAGACCGGCCCAGAGACCGAGGTGGTCGACGTGGTGGTGGACGAGGGCCTGATCTACCAGAACCTGAGCCCGAACCTGATCCAATTGGTGGCCAAAGCTCCTCAAGGACTACTACGCCATCAGCTGGGTCAACTTCGACTTCGAGCTCGACAGCTCGGCCTGAAACACCTGTCCCGTGAGGACCTTTTCTTCAAGTAGCTGACCGAGGGGCCAGCTGTTGGGGGTTGCGGATTTGTTCACAACTTCTGACGCTTTTGCATTCTTCTTTTTCCTGAACTTTGTCTCCAACGCCTTGGACATTCTGGACACCTTGGACGTTGTGGAGTTTTTCAACCAGATCATTTTGATCTACCTCAACGAGTCACTGCTACGTGCTTGACTATTTCCTTGCGATCCTTCGCCCAAAGACCTACGTCATGGCGGATCTTGCGAAAGGGGCAACTGAGACGGTGCCAGCTTGGGATGGCAATCCTCGTGGCTGGAGGCGCTATAGCCGTGAGGTGCTGTGGTATGTAATGGGAACAAAGAAATCAAGTCGACCCTTTTTAGCCCCCAGGTTGATTGCAAAATTGACTGGACCGGCTAGGTTGTTGGCAATGTCATGGAGTCAAGTGGACTTTAGAGGAAAATCTGGTGTTAAAACCCTGTTAACTCGATTAGCAGAAATCCCACTGGTGCGAAAGAACTTGCCTAACACCAGTGCGGTGATGAACCAGTACTTCAACTACAGGCGCTTCCCCAATGAGACCATTGCCAACTACCTCGTTCGGGAGTCGCTCTACTTCGAGGAGTTCAACGAGTCCCTCTTGGCCTTGAAGGAGGAACAAGAAGGAGGTTTGTCGCAGAACATCTTTGACTTCAGTGATAGCTCTTCTGAGTCCGATGACGAGGACGAGGATGGATCAACCAAGAAGTCAAAGGGTTACCAGAAGGTTCCAACTTCAGAACCATCCCCCATGGGAACAATGCCTGTGGGTTCACCTGAAGGCAGACCTACACCTCCTGAAGGAGCTCCATCTGTGGGTCGTGGCAGCAGGGCCAGTCGGCCTCCTTTGGCACCTACGTTGAGCTCTATGGACAGCTTCATTTTGAAGCAGCTACGTGGTTGGCGTCTTCTTTCAGGAGCTTGCTTGACTGCGGAGGAGTGGCGTGCTGTGCTGTCATCTACAAACAACAAGCTGGACTACCAGAACATCAGCATGGCCTTGACCATCCTCTATGACGACCAGATTCAATCTCATCGAGGAGGACATCAACTACATCATGGAGGAGCTCAACTCTTTTCCCTCGAGGACGGCGACTGGGCTTGGGAGACACCTTGGTGGAGCGATCAAGATCATTGGGCTAGCTATGCAGGTTGGCCTGAAGAAGATGAAGATTGGACTATGGAGGAGGAGACAGAGGAAGCAGAAGGACAAGGAGATGATCCAAAGAAGGAGAACGAAGCCATGGCTCAAACAACATGGAGTCAGGCTCATCGCACTACGCAGTTGGTGAAGAAGGACAGAGGTTTTGGTAAAGCCGTTGGGAAGTCTGGAAAGGCTTCTTCAGCCTCTGATGGATGCCACATCTGTGGTCATCCTGGTCACTATGCCCGTGACTGCCCCGACAAATTTGCCCCAAAAGGCAAAGGTGGTCGTCTTCACTATGTTGGTGCCTACGACGAGGAGAACCTGTACGCTTTTACCAAGGGCAAAGGCAAGAACTATGGCAAGGGATGGCAAGGGCGGCAAGAACGCCTACTATGTGGATGACCTCTACTATGTGAAGGGCAAATTTGGTGGTGGCAAGAGCAAGGGCAAGTCCAAGAACAAAGGCAAGAACAACGTCAACGCCTATGCCATGGAGTATGACGACTACAGCTATGGGTACTATGTCCTGGACTTCCCCGACGATCATCTTGATCTACATGCTGCGGCTCGTGAACCAGATCCTTCCTTGGGTCAACGTTCTGTGACCACTGCCAACAAGAACAAGACATCTCCGGCCTTGGGGATGCTGGACACTGGTGCAACTTGCTCTGCCGGCCCCGAGAGTTCCATCAAGAACATGGTCAATGCGCTGCTTCAGCAGGACAAGTCAGCCAAGATCACTTTGGACGGAAAAAGCTGCCCCAGATTCCGATATGGGAGTGGGACTTGGGGTAGAGCATTGTATCGGCTGACTATGGAATCTAGTTTGTCAGGACGTCGTTTTCAAGCTTTTGCTTTGCCTGATCCTGCTGAAAGTCATGAACCATGGTTTAGTGAAAGTATGTTGGTACCTGTACTCATCGGCATGGACTTCATAGATACTCATGGCATGATCATTGACTTCAACGATGGAACTGCTGTTTGTGCAAACCATGATGACGGGGAACCCTTTCAATTACCACGCAACTCCAAGAAACATCTGATGGTTGACATTGTGGACTTTCTCACCAAGGGACAACAATGTGTTCAAGGTCAACCCAATATCCACGTCATCTTGCATGAATCCAGCGGGTCGGAACAGTTTGCGGCAGAGTTGATGTTGAGCAGTTGCACTCCTTTTGATTCTCCTGAACTTTGTCCTCTTCTGATGGAATCCGGAGAACTTGACAGCTCTTATGAACTTCAAACTTCCTCTACTTCTACTCCTTCCCAGTGGTTTTGCAGATTGTGGGAACGAAGGTTGATGCTCAACCGAAAGATGGGTGGCTCAATTTCAACTGCCCTTCGTTCGTCAACTTCGCCCCCGACGTCCCATGGCGGCCAAAAGTCTTGCGTCGCCTTCCAAGACTCTGCGCCCACTGGATCCCGAGAGGACCCTTCCAGCCGATCCACGAGATCCCAGGATGGATCGAGCTCAATGGCCATGCCTGGGAGTGCACACCCCAGGCAAGAGCAAGTCCAACAAATGGGCTGCGTGGACTCAGTGCGAAAAGTGCGGTTTGAGGCTGGAATACGTTCCAAAACAAGGGAGCCCAGCAACCAATGTGGAGACTTGCAACCCCTTCATGGTTCGCAAAGCTCTTCAAGATCTACAGGAGATGCTTCCAAGCGACATGGTTCCCAACGAGACCCTGGTGAAAGCATGCTACGACAAGGTGGCCGCAGAGGAGCGTCTGAAGACTCTCATGCTGGACTACAAGGAACAATTGGCCAAACTGCAGAAGAAGGTGGAGAAGGTGAAACCGGGAATGACATCGGCAAAGAGTGGTGCCGCTCCTTCCGTCATGGCCGGTTACCAAGTTGCTGTGCCACAGACTCCAAGGAGTGCAACCACTTCATGGGCCCAGGTGACACCTCCACACTCTCCCGAGCTGAACGAGATGTTCGATCTGATGACGGAGGACGAGAAGCAAGAGCTGACCAATCGTCTTCGACAGCGCCGGGAATCCATTCCAGTGTCGGACACGGAGATCAATCCTCCATGTCAGCAATGAGCAGCCACTACATGACTGCTGCGGAGATCAACATGGACTTCGAGAACCAGCATCCTCTACCTCTTCGAGTTGGTCAATCGATGGTGAACACCTTGCACCTTGTCAACAATGAGTTCAACGAGATCATGGCGGAGACGGTCTATGGAAAGAAGCCTTTGGTCTGGGAGCTTTTCTGTGGTCCTCAGTCTCAACTGACCACTTCATGCTTGGAGAATGGGTTGGAAACTATGAGAATCAACTTGGCTAGTGGATTCGACCTCTACAAGGACGAGACTTGGGACAAGCTCTATGGACTGTATGATCGTCATCGACCTGAAAAGCTCTGGTTCAGCCCACGCTGCACCTACTTCTGTGACTGGGTTGACCTCAACTACAGTCATCGCCCTGAAGTTCTGCAGAAATATCTTCGAAAAGAACGACGCATGCTGCGGCGCATGCGGGATTTCATGAAGTATGTCATCTCCAAAGGTTCTGACATCTATTGGGAATGGCCTTGGCGATGCAGAGGATGGAAGGAGAAGCTGGTTATCGAGTTCATCGAGGAGGTCACTGCTCAACTGAAAGAGATTTGGACTTGTAGGATTGATGGTTGTAGATTTGGAATGAAAGGAGAAAGTGGCAACTTTGTCAAGAAGTCATGGAAAGTGATCACCACGGATCAGGAGTTCTACAACCAATTTCGACTCAAAAGCTGTCTTGGCAATCACCAGCATGAATGGCTGGAAGGAACTGCTACATCCAAATCTGCCTACTACCCCGAACAGATGTGCCGGAGCATTGCGCGATTTTGGAGATCGATGCTCTTGCCATCTCGATGGACGAAGATGCTCTGGACTGCCCCTGTGCAGGGCTTGGATCCTTTTCCTTCACTTCTCTTCACCCACAACGAGATTGAGAATGAGGCCATCCTACCTGCTGGAGAAGTTCATCATTCTGAAGGAGATCTACTGCCTGTTTCGGGAGTATCACAAGATCGAGCTCTTCAAGATCCTGAGGAGCTACAACCTGGAGACCATCAACAAGACCCTGACTATGCAGGCGTTTCTTCCGCAGATCTTCAAGCTTGGCGAGCCCAAATAGCCCGATTTCATCGAGCAGCTGGTCATCCGATTGCTCGCAATTTGGCGAGAATGCTTCAAGATGCACAAGTGGAGAAGTGGAAGATCAAGGAGGCATTTCAATATCGATGTCCAGTTTGCGAAGAACACAAACCTGGTGGAAAGTCATCGCGACAGGTGGCTCCTATGTCCATACGTCCTTTGCCTCAGCCCTGGGAACATCTTGGAATCGACATCACCGAGTGGGAGGTCCCTGGAATTGACCTCAAGGTGAAGTTCATGGTGATGATGGACATGGCCACTCACTATCGCGTGACTGAGACCTTGGCGACCTATCCCTACAGCAAGACCTACGTGGAAACAGCGGATGATGTGCTTCGAGTCCTTCTGACTCGATGGATCATGGACAAGCCCAAGCCGAAGATCTTGATCCCTGACAATGCCAACACCTTCCTCTCCCAGAAAGTGATGGAATTCTGCGCGGACGTTGGTATCACTGTGATGCCACCTCCTGACAATGAAAGTTGGGCACATGGAGTTGTGGAGAGGACGGTGCAGCATCTCAAGGAAGCTGCCAACAGGATCTACAGCTCTTCACCTGACCTTCCTCCTGCTCAAGTGGTGGCCTTGGCAACTTCAGCTTTGAACAGTACTGAGTTCCACCGTGGCTACACCAGTTTGCAATGGGCATTTGGTCAGCAAACAACACTGACCGAGGAGGAGCTTCGACAACAGATTTCCCTTCCTGTGGAGCGACAGCAGGATCAATATCTGCGACTACTTTCTCAACGAGAAGCTGCAGAACAACATGCTCGAAAAGCTCGAGCGACCTTGCTGTTTTCCAAGTTGAAGAACACCTCCATCAAGCAGCCTGTGCGAACTTTTCACATGGCTCAGCCTGTCATGGTCTGGCGGAAGTTTCTCCCTCACACCATATACAAGGGGAGAAAAGGAGGTAGAAAACACACAGCCAAACCCCGATGGGTTGGACCGGGAAGAGTGGTCTTTCATGAATTGGTGCCCGGTCAGACAGAATCTGATCGCAAGCAGATTGTCTGGGTCATCCTTGGGAACATCCTCTATCGAGCTTCAGTTCACAGTGTGCGACCTTTGTCAGCCCGAGAACAAGAACTACATGAAGCTCATGGAGATGAATCACATCGATGGAAGGAGCTCACAGACATGATCCCACGGAGGAACTATGTCGACATCGAACCTGAACAACCTGAAGATGGTGAGATCGAAGAACCTTACCTTCCTCCAGTTCCTGGACCTCTTACCATGAAGCCGAAAATGAGATTCTGGAGGAAAGACACTATGTCGAACTATGGAGATCCTCTCAGCCAACGTCTTCAACGAGCACTTCCTGCACTTCCTCCTGAAGTTCCCTTTGAGATCCCGAATGACAAGGTCAATGAGTATGACTCCGACGTCGTCCCATCACCATCACCACCGTGTTCCGTGGAGGAGATTCCCAGCGATCGAGACGCAGGTTCGAAACCTACCTCAAGGAGAACATCACTTGCTTCAGCCCCACCAATTGCTGAAGAACCTGACGGAGGAGAACATGGACCTCCACAACCTGCTGCTGAGGTGGTGGATGATACACCAGTGCCAGAGCCTGACCAGAAGAAGGCCAAGCTCGACGATGAGGGCGAGGCTGATGCACTTTTGGACTTTAACAGTGCAATTCTGGAATCAGGAGAAGGCTACTTCATGAGTTTGGACTTGGATTTGTCTTCCAATCGGCAACGCAAGATGTTTTTGAACAACCCTGTGGCCTTTTTGGCGAAGAAGCTGAACAATGCTGAAGTCGTGTACCGACGTCTTTCTGAGGAGGACAAGAAGTTGTTCACGAACGCCAAAGCTGCAGAGGTATCTTCCTTTTTGAAGACAGCCGCAGTTCGCCGTTGCCTTTCTCATGAAGAAAACCTTCAAGCTCAGAACTCTGGCAGAGTGCTCAAAGCACGTTGGGTTTTGGTTTGGAAAGCGATTCCTGGTGAAGACCGATCCAAAGCCTTGGACTTACGTGCTGCGGATCCGGACAACACCACAGTGAACGCTGATGGTACTCAGAAGGCTAAAGCCCGCATAGTGGTGCTTGGATTTCAGCATCCGGACTTGGCCTCAACAACCTTCAGAAGCTCAGCCCCAGTTCAAAGCCAATTGATGCGCAACTTGGCTCTCTTTGTGACTTCTCAAAGAAACTGGGTACTGGAATCTTTGGACATGAGTACTGCCTTCTTGCAGACCGGTGCTCAACAAATGGAGGAGGAGAAGCTCTACACCAGTGGCGTGCCAGAATTGAAGCAGGCACTTGGAGCTTCCGACGCCGAGCTGCTGCGCTTGGTAAAGAATATCTACGGCAACAGTACTGCACCTCGTGGACTTTGGCAAGATGTTGATGCGACTTTCAAGAAGTTGGGCGCTCACCGAATTGTGGGCGACGCATCATTTTGGGTGTGGACTGTGCCGAATCCAAAACCTATGAACAAGTGGGATCAGAACATCCTACTTGGCTATGTTGGTGGACACGTCGATGACTTCACTCTTTCAGGAGACCTTCAAGATCATCGATGGATGGAAATTCGAAAACAAATCCTTCAAGCCTACAAGTGGGGAAGCCAGAAGCAACAGAGCTTTCGCCACACTGGCGTCGACCTGGAGATCATGGAGAAAGGAAGCGAAAGATGGGCTCAACTTTCTCAGGACTTCTACATGGAGACCCTTCAGGACCTCACCATTTCACCTGAACGTCTTCGAGGAGATCCTAAGGCTATCATGACTGATGGTGAAGTTGCAGTTTGCAGAGCTTCACTTGGAGCCTTACAATGGGTTGCGACACAGACCCAACTGCAAGCTTGTGCCCGTGTTAACTTGCTGCTTACAGAGTTGACGGTCAATCGCAACATCATGGTGGCCAAGGAGATTCAGTCCCTCATCAAGGAGATCCGCTCTGAGCCTGTCACTTTGAAGATGTGGAGAATTCCAGAGATTCAGCATTGGCAAGATGCTGTGGTTGTGACATTGGCAGATCAAGCTCATGCCAATCGTCCTCAAGGTGGATCGACTGGTGGCTACATCACCTTCATCGGTGGCCCCCAGCATGCGCAAGGAGAAGCAGGACGTCTCAACATCCTGTCTTGGAGATCTTGGAGATTGAAAAGGAAAGCGATTTCAACAAATGATGGTGAAATTCAATCCATGGTGGAAGGCGAAGATGCAAACTTCAGAACGAGATTCCTTTGGTGCCAGCTCAATGGCTGCATCCTCAAGGAAGAGTTGCTGGACGAAGCGAATGACATGGTGACCTACGTACGTGGGATTCTTGGAACAGATTCCCGCGGTGGCTTCGATGCAATCATGAAGAACGAGAGCCCCTTACTTGGCCTCTCAAACATTCGCAGTGCCCTTCAGGCCTTTCAGCTGCGTGAGCAGATCGAGATTGCCAAGACAACTTTGATTTGGCTGTCTGGCGATTGGAACCTTTCCGATGCCCTGACCAAGAAGGACAAGACCGCTCGCGCTGGATTGATGCAGTTTCTTCGAAACTGGATGTGGAAGCTTTCCTACGATCCCAATTTCATCCAGTCTGAGAGGAAGTCAAAACGACTTGGACAAGGCGCAGTGACCCAGATGCGCCAACTCCAATCCTTGGTTCCATGGACCTTCATGGACGAATTGGAGACCTTTTCTGATGCGTGAATGGCTGAGAAAATTTTGGATCGATGCAATTGGTACATCGGTCAGCCATTCATGTCACATCATGTTTAATTGCCTGATCACCGCAGGCCTTGAGCCCTGGCTCGTGCTAGGAAAAACGTGCCATAGCTGCTTCGGTGTGCTGTTGCATTTGCCACGCTGTGTGGCATTGGGGACTTCTAGCTGTACTTCGTCTTTGGCATCCAATCCCCATAGGGCCCCCGCTTAGCTACTGCAGTTTTCCATGATTTTCCTTGGGTTTTCCATGGTTTTTCCATGTTTTTCCATGGTTAAAATCCATGGGAAAATCCATGGGAAAATCCATGGGAAACTCCATGGGAAACCCCCGTTGAAAATGCCTGAGGTCCAACATCCTGCTGCAGACCACGGATCGATTTGCTCAGCTGGAGGAAGGTGAATGCCAAGTTCTGAAGAACCAATTGCTGGCCATGGAGGCTGCGTTGGAACATGTTGGAACGTTGCGGTTATTGTTGGGCTGTTGTGATGTATGTGATGTATGTGATGTATGTGATGTATGTGATGTATGTGTTTGGATTTCTGGATTCTTGGATTCTTTGATTCTTGGGTGGCTGGTCATCATGAAAAAAGTTGTTTTTTCATGTTTCCGCACCTGGAATCATGGCGGAACACGACATCGGCACCAGGAACGTCCAGGATCCGGCCGCGTTCTGTTGAGCGACTTCTATCGTCCAGCTCTGCACCAGGCTGCTCGTTGCGTAGCAAATGTGAGAAGGTTTTGAGTTGTACCCTCTGATAAACTAACATATGGCTATGGAAAATGGAATGAAATATCATAAAATGGATGAACATGGCCCATAACAATGGAAGTTTTTTCGCAGAAGTATCATAAGTAATCCTAGCTATTACCATTTGTTGATGTTCAATAGTTATGTAAAACGTTTACCATTTGATGATCGGAGCAATGGCCATCACTTCCTCGCAGGGCACCTTAGAGTTCACAGAAAGCTTGGACTTCCTCCGACAGCAAGGCACGATGCTTTTGGATATGGGTTTGTCTGAAAATGTTGGGTATATTCCCAATGAAATAGCCATTTAATAGGGATAATGATCAGCAAAACCATTGGGTTTAGGGGTACACTATTTTCAGACACATCTATATGATGATGTCATGGATGATACCCTCTGGTTATTTCACATAGCCATGGAAGCCATGGCCCTAATCGAAATAGATGGTTTACCGGTCTTAAAAATGGGTGGATTTTCCATGGCTCTGTAACAAATAACCAGATGGTATAACATAGTATGGTATCATTGCTACCTAGTATAGTAGCAATATAGCAATATACTGATGTACTAACATACTAATCATATTGTCATGTATGTCATCGAAAAATACTACCCTCTGGTTATTTGTTACATAGCCATAGAAAATCCACCCATTTTTAATAGGTAAACCATCTATTTCTATGGGCCATCTATACCATGGCTATGTGAAATAACCAGATGGTAATATAGTAGCAATATAGTAATTGTGGTATGTAACTATAGAGCAATAATATATTGTCATGAGGTCAATTTCGAGTAACATGGAGGTTTCCTAAAATAGGGCTACCCCCAGTTCTCACCCAATTGAATAGGCTTTTCCACGATAAACCATGATAAACTATCCAGCTATTGGGGTACCTCATCACCTCCATTTATGGAAACCCCCATATTGTTATGAGTAATGTAATACAGTAGCAATATGTAGCAATATAACCTAATATACTACAGAAGATACAGAAGGTTGGCATGTATTACTGTATTAGTTATTGTTTAATGTTAATTTACGTTAATGACAGCAGCTTGGGAGCTATGAGTCGGCCACAAATCGGATGTTGCCCTAAAAACAGGTGCCATTGATGAATCCGATCCCCAGTTGGAGCCTTAGAGGAACAGGACACCATCCAGCGCTTAGCGCTTAGCGCACAGGGCGGAGTGGCCTCGGCAGAGCTGAGGTCGATTCGTGTGATTGTTCCCAACTACATGATGGTCATGACCTTAGTCTATGACCCTATGACCCTACTAGATCCTACTGGATCAAAAACCGGAAGCCCTGTGACACAGCCCCAAGTGATGGGCATTATTTTTTATGGGAAAATGATGATCATCCGTTGTAAATCATTGAAAATCATTCCATGTTCTCCCAATTTTTTCGGAGACCCAGTGGCGCCCAGGCTGACTCCAACTGTTTGGCGTCTTCGGAGTACTTCTCCGTGTGCTGCGCGGATCCCTGCGAGGAACGGATCCAACGGTTTGGGATCGGGAAACTCAGAGAAAAACACGAAAAATCCACGGAAAATCCACGGGAATTTCTGATAGGTAAATATGGTAAATCTTAAACTGTAAATCACTATCAGTTGTTAGGTAAACTGTATTTCTATCCATAATCCTCTATGTTAAGATGGGTGTTCAATAGCTATTGTAAATGGATGATGGATCACTGATCATCCCAACTTGGGACAATTCCAAGTTCAGTCTTCTTTCAAAGCATCAACGTGATGTGTTGAAACATGAATCCGTTTCAGTAGAAACAATGGAATAATCCAAGCATAATCCAAGCATCAAAGGTTGGGGCCGGCCAGCGCGACTTGGTCAGCCTTTGGAAGGTTCCCAAAGGTTCCCAGGTTCCCTGTCATATTGGAAGGCTTGGAATGGTAATGGCGATGTTTGGTTCAATTTATCAGATCCGATTCCCGTTTTTTTCGTTGAAATAGCGAGAAGTTAGACTGTGGTCATCTGCTAACTTTGCTGGTGAAGTCAACTCTTATGTTTGGCATTCCTATCCCGAAATGCAAACCTCCATGGCTAGGAATGCCACGCTTGTTCCCGGAAATGATCAGCCGAGAACTCGAGAACCTCAAGTCCCTTATTGTAAGGGAAAAATTTAACCAGAAACCATGGTTTTTACATGTGTTTACCACCCATTAGAGGGGTTTAGGGGTTTCTTCTTACATGATTCATCATGATTCCCTGCCAATCCATTGAAATTCGTAGCCTCCGAAAAACTCACAGTTTTTTCTGGAAAATCACCATCTACCATCGGTCCCATCGGTCATAAATGGTAGAAGTCTCTGATGGGCCATGGCCATGGCTTAAATCTCCAGGAGCTGATGGATCAGCTTGAAGCCTCCGTGGCAGCGCCAAGTGCATCACCCGAGAGCCTGTTGGATGCGGCCACTTGGACGCTGGGAAAGCTGGGAAAGATGGGATGGGAACGATGTTTTTTTGAACAGTGGCTATGAACATGTGCTGAAACAAAGAAAATCTGTGAAAGGGTAAATTATGGATGATGATTCCATGGTTTTTTGCTGATGATTCCAGTGTTTTTTTGGACGGTTTTTCTGATGACCCAGGGAGCAGCAGCTGTGAGGTATCAGCTTTGCCCTTGGGCCTCACCAACCGCGCCAAGCTGAGCTCTTTTGCGCCAAAAAAGGATAGAAAAGTGATCCCTGCTGATAGTGAATGCGAGTAAATGATTTGCAGACAATAATAGTTAAATCTGCTAATAGATAGTCAATGACTATAAATGACTCTAAATGACTCTTCTATCTTTTTGGGTGAGTAAATGACTATAGATATCTATAAATGATTGTAAATAATTACAAATGACGCTTCTATCTTTTTGCGTGCTTAAAAAAATCAGAGCAGACAAGGCTGAAATCGGGTGAAAGATGATTTTCCCAGGTAGCTTTGCTGCTGAAGGAGAACTCTCAGCCAGGTGCGGATCAGGAAGGGGAAGGAATGGACAAAGGATGCCGTGCATTCGAAAGACAGCAGCTGAGAGAACCAGAAGACCAGCTGCGTATTCTCCTGGAAATGGGGATTTGACATGATTTAACCATCAACAATCGGGATTTATTCATGAGTATATCATGGGCATATCATATTATCATAACTCTTATAACACATTATGAGATAGACATGCCCATTATATACCCATTAATATCATATAGTTATCATTATATACCCATTATAGTTATCATGATATTATATACCCATTATATGCCCATGATATATCCCCTTGGTTATGCCCATGATAGTCCCATTGGTTATACCCATGATATCATGGGATAGCCAACACCATAACTATTTGGATGTCTGGCTCTCTGTAGGCTCCATGAGGTGGCAGATCATCATGACGGAGAGGTGGGACATGGTGGGACCATGCTGGAACCCACCGGGATTCATTCTGTGTTGTTGTAAGATGTTGTCAATGGCCATGCAACAGGATCCGATTGAGGACGGAGGTACCGATTCCATATTTTTTTATATGTTTAGCCTATTTTTGAGGCCTAAATTTCAGGGAATATCCCCACAAAATATGGCCTTATATGGTACGGTACCTCCATTTTAGGATCCTGGAATTCCAATTGATGTTGTAAGTAACTATCATGAATTTTATGACACAAAGATGATCATTATCATCAATGAATATATAATGATTATAATTAACATAATAATTATGTGTAACTAAGTACAATGATGACCATCATGATAATTAGCACGGATGATCAAGGAATGGATCATTGTTTGAGATTGTAATATTGTGTGTGGTTTGCAGCTGAGCTGGGTCCAGCATGGTCCAGTATTGCAGGTGCCTCTGCACGGACGCTTGTTCGCGCCGCCCGGCTGTGAATTTGGACATATCTTTGGACCTGTCGGACCACCGATCCATTTTCCCATTCCTGTATTTAATGGGAAAATCCATGGTTTCCTGTAGATTTTCCCCTAAACCAATGCATTGACAGAACTGGATCTGAAAAAGCTATGAATGGAAAGCTGGAAAGCATTCAGGCAATGGATGCACTACGCATTTCCTCGCCATTGTGACGCACTCAGTGCTGTGTGTATGTTAAACACCCGGTGTTTCACGGATGGCCCCAGATTTTCCACAGCACCGGAGGTCCATTTCCCCATGTTTCGGGAACAACGAAGCGTCAGAGCTTGACGCAGTTCCAAGCAGTGCCCTGGCTGAAGTTTGATCATTCGTGGAGGTCATCCCTGAAACAATGGTTGAATCCCATTGTTTGCCCATGACATCTCCAATATTCTCCAATAAATCCCATGAAATCCCTATGTTTGATGGTTTTTTCATGTTTTGCCATGAATTTTCCAGGCGTTTTTCATAAGAAGTGATGTCCAGGAACGCCACGAGCGTGCTGCCTTCGCAGAGTACAAAGAGATGCGCGAAGTCAGTGAGACGCTGGGCTGGGGATGTGCGGATCATGGTGGGATCAGTCAGAGATTTCGGGGGGACCCCAATGCCAGAATAGATCGGATGATATCAGATGTTTATCTATGATCTATGATTTATGATGATTTATGATGATTTGTGAAGATTTATGATGATTTATGATGAGTTATGATGATTTATGATGAGTTATTATGATTTATGATGAGTTATGATGATTTATGATGGTTTATGATGATTTATGATGAGTTATGATGAGTTATGATGATTTATGATGAGTTATTATGATTTATGATGAGTTATGATGAGTTATGATGATTTATGATGAGTTATTATGATTTATGATGAATTATTATGATTTTTGATGATTTATGATGAATTATGATGAGTTATGATGAGTTATGATGATGTATGATGAGTTATTATGATGTTTGTTGATTTATGATGATTTATGATGATTTATGATGAGTTATGATGATTTATGATGAGTTATGATGATTTATGATGAGTCATGATGATTTATGATGCGTTATGATGAGTTATGATGATTTATGATGATTTATGATGAGTTATGATGATTTATGATGAGTTATGATGATTTATGATGATTTATGATGAATTATGATGAATTATGATGAGTTATGATGATTTATGATTGCCGAGGTAAGTTACAGCAGATATTCAGAGTTTTTAAAGATGCTTGGCTGTTGTATAATGACTGTGGTATCATGAATGACCTGGAATGGTAGATCGAAGCTGCGAAGTTGCTGGTGAAGCCATTGATAACTCAATGAGATGATGGTGTATGATGATGTATGATTTGAGCTTTTCACTATCTTCCCATATATATATATATGTGTGTGTATATATATATATATCTTCCCAGTTCCCAGCTGGAGAATGTTTTTTTTGTTGCTGCATCGCCATCGCAGCTCAGGATGTCAGACACTCGGGGCGATGTGAGCGACTTCAGCATGTGGTCGGAGGATGAGGAGCTCATCGATCCCAGAGGCAATCTGAAGAGCAACTCTGCCAGGAGATGGGATTCCCAAAGGGGGATTCGCTCTAAGGGCGGCGAGCAAAAATCCTGGAGTTTTCCTGGTGAAATGAGGCTAAATGATGCTAAATGATGCTAAATTACTTGCTGGAGCGGTGTAAAATCCTCATCAGAGTTGTTGCATGGTGTTAGAAAACATATGTTTTATGACTTTAACCATGCAAAATAGAGTTGGTGTTCATTTTTGTATGGTCTTTCTATCAGTTTCCACCAGTTTCACATTCAGATAGTTTGGGGGGAGCAGAAGAGGAGTTTTTGGCACCTCCCTATGCTTCTGGCTTTGGGAAGCGCCGCAACTCTGTTGAAGTTCGTTGGCAAAAGTTTCTTGGCATTAGCGGTGTGTAAATGCTGTTCCAAAGAGCGATATGAACACAAGAAGTAGCACAAAAATCACAAAAACCTGCAAAACACACATGAAAAGCCTTGAAAGTAGATGAAAGTAGCATGTCCCTTTTGCATCCTTTTGCATCCTTTTGCATCCTTTTGCATCCTTTTGCATCCTTTTGCCACGTTTGCGTCTTCAATTTTGGAAGTTCATATGATCTCTCAGATCTGCCAGTGATTCATTGACGAGGCAGCGGCAGCGTTTACCACCAGAAGATGGTATGAGATGACACGCCATCGTTTCAAATTCATCATGATATGCCATGGTAACGTGCCACCAGCTGCAGTTGCCCAGTTGCCAACCAAAGACCAACCGGTACAAAAGCTGCAGCCATTTTGCAACTGGACACTCAGAGATAGCATGACTTGCTGATATGGTGTGTTCAAAGTGTACAACTTTCATCAACTTTCAGTACCAAAACTCATGAAAGTCCTCAGCACCGGATGCTTCGCGATGACTCAACATATGCAACCGATGCTTTCAAAGAATTTCAAGCTGTTTGCCATGGAAATTAGATAAAATTGGAACATTTGGGACATTTGGGACATACTAAGGCATAGACCCGACTCTCAAGGCAGGGATGCTTGTTGCTTGACGTCGAACAGTGGTGATTCTGCGACATGCACGACATGCACGACATGCACGACATGGTGAGGCAGGCAAGCACGAGCAGACCCCTGGTTTGTTGTCCGAAGATCGGAGGACGGAAGTGGAGGGATCCACTAGTGGTGACTGACAGATTTGGAAGATATTGCTGGAAAAATACTAGAAAAATCTGCCTGACATGGTGTGATTTATTGGGAATTTATATAGTGATCCTGTCTCAGGACGATTTACTTCATGGGCATCATCGACATTCTGACACCATACGATGAAATGAAGAAGCTGGAACATCGGTTCAAGGCTCTGCTGTCAATGGTTGTCCAGAACCACTGGAGCATGGCACATCATGGTACCACTGGTTCAAGGCGCTACGCCACGATTGGCGTGGGGTCTCGTGTTGCCCTCCTCCGTTCTACGCAAGTCGCTTCTGCAGTTTCCTAGAGAAGGCGAAACTGGGAAAATGTTGGAAAACCCCATGGGTTTGTTGATAGTGGAGAAAACCTCATTGTGCCATATATGTTCCACACTATTCAATGGCAGCAGATTTGGGTCTACCCCATTCACATGGAAAAAGCCATCTAAGAACTGCACTTTGTTGGGGTTTCACATGCACTAAGCCACCAAATGTGGTGTGTATGACCACCACTTCTGGGTGAGCCAGAATAGGTGATGAATGATGTAAGTCCCCCCGAGATTGTATCCGTAGGATTGAAAGGAGAGGCAGATCAAAGGATACCTTTGGATTGACTATTGACTAGTGTATTTCACTACTTTGTTTGACTCAGTTTGCGCAATCTGAATGCCAAAAGTGAATAGATTGCTTGCTCGTGAACTTTGTTTCCTGCCAGGCCTTTGCTTAGCTGTGAACAGCAGTTGCTTTAGGCCCATACCTTTTCCAGCAAAATGAAACAGAATGAAACCGAAGATGTCCTTGTACGCATGGAAAAAATGAGAAAATGCTGGAAGCAGCATCGAAAGTGTCCCATTCAGAGCCAGCCATTTCTGCTACAAACACCACACCACAGTCAGCAGTAGCAACACTTGGCCATCGCTCTCCGACACGAAAGCTGGTTGGATCGCAGAGTGACCAGATGCCAAAAAGTTGCTGGTAAAGTGAGACGCCTCGCTCTGTGTTGCATGAGTTTGGTGTCCAGAGTTTCCAAATAGCATCAATTAGGATCAATTAGGAATATTTGGGTCACCCAAACAATGAAAACACCGGATGTTTGGTGTTTGGTTTCCAAATTTTTCCAAAAAAACATCGTGAAATCCCATGACTTCCCTGAGAAAAACTTGGTTGCCACTGGCCATTGAGGCTCACCGGCAGCTCAAAGCAGCGATGCCGAGACATTGATGATTGATAGGGGGATTGCCGAGACTTTGCCAATGAGAAAAGAGGGAAAAAATGGGAAAAACATCGAAGAATTTTTCTGGATGCTGTGTTTATCTGTGTTTTCTAGTCCATTTTCATCCATTTTCACAGTTTGTTTTTTTGCGACGCTCAAACCTTCCAGTGAAACAAAAGCAGCGGGCCCTTGGCGCCATGTCGGGGTTACCAAGGCCTTGTCATGTGACTGTCCTTCGGCCCTTTTGTGTCGGAAGTTCTGTGGACCGCAGGAGTTTTCGGCATATCCAGATGTTGGCCAAGCAGCAGTCACATACACTGACCCTTGGGCAGCTTATGAGGACAGCACTTGCGACTTACCAATGTTTTTGGGGGGTCGGATCTTCAATGATTTTGGTCAGGGTTTGAATCAGGGAGTCGTGGCTAGCCAATGTTAGCCGCTAGGTTAGCCCGGTTAGGGGATGTTGACTGTTTTACATTCTTTTAGCCATTGAAAATCATTGAAACAAAAACCGTAAAATGGCCCCAACAATCTGATGATCCCAAAGGGGTAGCTGTCAGGAGCACTCGCTCCGATTCGAACTCGCTGATCCGACAGGAGATGATGGGAAAACCGGTTTCCGGTACACAGGAAATCATAGGAAAGCCATAGGAAAGCCCAATTTGATCCACAACTTGTTCCTAGAAAAAAACACAGAGAATGTTTCTTCCTATGTTCCTTCCTATGATTTTCCAAAATGATTTCTGTGTTTCCGATCTTCCAAGAATCCATCGATGTCGAGACATGGGAACTTGGTATCCAGGGTCAATGGCTCCGAAACCAACTTCCCATTCGTTTCGCCCGGCGCTTGGACGAGTTTCTACAGTTGCCGTGCCCTGTCCGGGGCCGGGGGTCTGCCGGTGAATGCTGGGGGTCGGCTATGGGCTATGGGCTATGGGCTATGGGTTGAAATTTGAAACATGTTGAAACCCTGTGAATCGCGGATCTCGGATGATTTTTTCGGGGATTTGTTGATGATTTTTGATGATCTTTGATGATTTTTCACGAAAGCTAGCGTCAGCTAGCTGGAGTCTTCTTGCTTTAGCAAGTATTGGGGGGGCTGCTCAAGGACATCACGTGATTTTTCACGCGAAAGGGCCCCCCCCCTCCCCCACCACCACCACCACCATCACCACCATCCATCATCATCATCATCATCATCGTCATCATCATCGTCATCATCATCGTCATCATCATCGTCATCATCATCGTCATCGTCCTCTCCATCGTCCTCGTCCGCGTCCTCGTCATCATCATCATCATCATCATCATCGTCGTCCTCGTCATCGTCATCGTCATCGTCATCGTCATCATCATCGTCATCATCATCATCATCATCATCAGCATCCTCGTCATCATCATCATTATCTATCTATCTATCTATCTATCTATCTATCTATCTATCTATCTATCATCATCGTCATCATCATCGTCATCATCATCGTCATCGTCCTCTCCATCGTCCTCGTCCTCGTCCGCGTCCTCGTCATCATCATCATCATCATTCATCATTCATCATTCATCATTCATCATTCATCATTCATCATCATCATTCATCATTCATCATTCATCATTCATCATTCATCATTCATCATTCATCATTCATCATTCATCATTCATCATCATCATCATCATCATCATCATCATCATCGTTATTCAATTACATTTTATCATTATTGGCAATTATTGTCATTATCACGAAAGCTAGCGTCAGCTCGCTAGAGTCTTCTTGCTTTAGCACGTATTCCGGGGCTCCCCAAGGACATCACGTGATTTTTCCCGCGAAAGGGCCCCCCCCTGCCCCCTCCCCCATATATATCATTGTTATATATCATATATCAATATATCATTGTTGCATCCTCGTTGGGACGAACAATGCCGCGACACGATGATGACAGTCCCTCCGCAACTCACCTCTTCCCTTCCTTCTTTCTCCTACCCCGCTAGCTTTCGTCATCCACCCCCGGCCTGAAGTAGATGTATGATATTGATTGATATTGTGGTTCACGTTTAGTAGCTAATGATCCTAATGTGGGAAGCCAATGCCGCTACCATGACTGGGGATGGTTTATAGCCCCCATTTATGGTGATTTGGGGGATGGTTTATTGCTGGGTTTACCGTCGACCGTAGGAATCCAAGTTTGAACCGTAGCCATATGAGCGATGAAGAGAATATCCCAAATTGATGGTGATGAAATAAGAAGTGATCGCACTCAGACTCATACTCAGAGGATGATTTGGATGGTTGCTGATGATCAGGGTATACCGTATACCTACATATGCAGATACTCGATGATACTCGCAGATGGGAGTAATGCGATTGGGAAGGAGGTGAAACACCATACCGGTAGTGCCGTTGAAAATAAACCAAGTTTGGTGACTTTTGGGTTTTTTAGCGAGTTCATCAGTAGAGTTCCGTTGTGCAACTCAGGTACTTAGTTGTGCACAACCAAAACATCAAGCAGGCTGGAGTCACCCGAGGGCCCACCCCGAGGTTGAGGGCCCACTGGGACTGGCAGTCGCCGTCGCCGGCAGGTCTTTGACATTTATGTCGACACCTTTGAGACCGTTTCCGACTTCCCCAACATCATCACGGACAGAGATGAGGTGCGAAACCAAGCGAAACAAAAAAAAACTGACTATGATCTGAATGGGCAATGGTCAAGCCATGGAGTGCCCCATGGTGCCCTAAATGTTACATCATGTTGCTTCCAATACTGAGACCATCTGAGACCATCTGAGACCTGTGCCATGGATTTTGAGCTTTTGAGCCATACCCAAGTGACTTAAGTGCTTAGTCGGCCTCTCAAATCCTCTCACTTCGAGTCTGGAGAAGTTCCAAAAATGCCGGCCGATGGCCAAACTTAGGCGGCCTTCGCGGACCTGATCCGACAACAACTGGAAAAGCATCAGCAAGTAGTGATGACCTTAGCATGGAAAGAATTTCGAAGTGTTGGCTGTATTGGCCATATTTTTTATCCAAACACATGTCACCACATGTCCAAAGTAGATAAATCATGATAAATATTGCTAAATGTAGAAAATTGATTACCATTGGCGATCAGCAGTGGAAATGATCCAAAGATCCAAACAGAATTATTGAGGCCTGGCCATATTGCAGTGGAAATGTCATTTGCGCAAAGGCCAGATTGATTGCTGAAGGCTATCGCGAGGCGACCCTCATCGACTGGGTTCTTGATTGGGAAAGCCCCATGTCTTTGGCCTCATCGATGGTTCCTCATTTTTAGTGCCCAAGTTTCTTTTCTAAAGTTTTCCATAGTAGGAATTCTATGGAAAAAAAAGTGATAAGCCGTGACTCTGCCGCTGTGCCGAGCCAGTTCTGGTTTGATCCATTTTGATCCGCTTCCGCCAGGTGCGGCACATGTATCCTCACCTTCGCTTGGACAGTTTTTTAGATCGTCCCTTGCTTTGACGGTCGCATTCTCCCACTGGATGATTTCAAATAGGAAGCGAAGAAAAAAACGCACCACTTGGGAGATGGAACTTAGAAAGAAATTGATTTCAAAGTTTGTTGAAAGATGATTTTGACATATTTTGACTGATTATTGACTGATTATGATTATTGATTTCTTAAAGAGAGTGTTCATTTCAGATAAGTGGCTCTAGCACATTGGGAAGTACACCGCAGCAGGATCCCCACATATCACATGGAAATGGTGAATTCTCGTGAATTGTCACCGTCTATCAGGATGGTTTTCTGTCCATTTGGGGAGCAATGGGGAAGCCGAGGTCTGTTCATTGCCCGGATTTCGGCCAGAATCCTCATGGAGAATTATATTCGCATGCGCACTCCTGCAGAAGGTTTTATAGGCTCGCATCAGAATTTTCCGCCGTGGCTGTGTCCACGACTTGGTCTTTTCCCATGGTTTTTCCCATGGTTTCTCCACAAAAAAAGCTGCGGCACCGCAGCAGGCGTCGTTCAAAAGGAACTGTCGCCTCTTCAAGTTTTCCAGGACACAGATTCCCGGGCAGTGAAGGAGATGACAGCCAGAATCAGATGAATCATTGAGTAAACAAAACCATTTTGTCTCAAACAAAAGGAGTTGATAAGTAGCAAATCCAGCCGAAATATCCAAAACACGAAGATATTTATATAATTTCATATATTATGCTAGAATATATGTGTTGAGTTCATTCTGTTGGGGGGATCAATGTCTGATATGGACATTTCATGGACATCTTAGCACCCAAGGAGTTGAGCAATGAGATCACCAGACTCACAGAGGCCTGGTCCAGCCTGGTCCCACTGGTTTCTTTGATCAATGAAAACTATGGTTGGTGGTGACTGGAACCATGGAATTTTCAATGACTTTCCCATCATATTGGGATCATCATTCCAACTGACTTTCACAAACCATGATTTTTCAGAGGGGTAGGTGAAACAACCAGAAAATCAATGAAACTATGGTTGAAACTATGGTTCCAATGGTTCCTATGATTCCTATGATTATTCCGATGATTCCTATGGTTCATCACTGCCATTTTTTAACGGATCTCTTTTCGAAGAATCAAGCTTTTTGAGGCCATCTATGGCGTAGCTCCAGACATCGAGTCAGGAACTCAACGACCAAGCCATGCTCTGGAAAATGGCGAAAAAATATAGATGATATATAACTGATTTAGATGATAGACATGTATGTATATATATATACATACATACAGATATTATAGATGATATAGATGATATAGATGATTTACATATTCAAAATGGTGATGTTCCATAGATGAAACAACCACGGTTTGCAGGTTTCGTGGGAACTTGACGTGCACGTTGGATTACATCCCCCGACATGTGCAGTTCATGGGCCAGGACGACTCTGACAGTTCGTGTTTGGAAACGAGTGGAAGCAGGATCATACTAACATAATAAATCATATTAATATACTAACATATACTAACATATACTCACATATACTCACGTATCCATCCTATCCATCCTATCCATCCTATCCATCCTATCCATCCTATCAAAACCATACCTATATAGTAGTTAAAAAACAACCGGAAATGCAGACAGGTTTCTTCTTGCTTTATTCTTGGCTCCCCCAGAAAGGAGCTCCTCAAGAACGCCGTGCGCGCGACGACTGAACGGCACAAGTGGCTCGGGCGGGTTTAATGGCCAAAAATGTTTTCAGATCCTTCGTGGATGAAGATGAGTATGAATATGTCACCTATATGTCCCATTTATATCCATTTATTCCCATGTCACTTGAATGGAACTATGAAATATCCATATGATATAAATGAATATATCCATATCTATTTATATACATTCTGATCCATTCTGTACTTTCTTTGCGGTGGAAACGCCGGTGAACCGGTTTGTTACATGGTTCAAGCATAGTTGCAGCACCACAACGGGGAAAGGAATCAGCACCACATCAGCGGAGGCCACGCGATGGTCCGGGCATTGGCTTTGCTTCGAGGTCGGAGAGGATTCCAAAGGTGGTCCATGGCTAAGATGGATATGACTGGAATCTGTGTCTGTTGATATCTGTTGATGTTTTTTGTTGACCATTGTTGACCATTGTTGACCCTTGGCTGTTGGGCAAAAAGATCATGTGCCCCAAAAAAATTGCTGGGCGGCCAAGTTGTTTGGATCAAAAAAAGCAGTCGTGTTGTGAAAAAGCTGGTGAAGGCTCAGCAAAAATGTGAGGCTGTGGAAGTGCAAAAGGGGGATGTTCACGTGATCATCAAGATCAGTGACCAGGTGGGAGATGACTGGCGTTGACGGATGGTGACAGTTGGATAAAATGTGGAGAATTCTGACGCGCCAGGGGGGTGGAATGCCCAAACGGATCCAAGAGGAGGTGTCACCGTGTGGCTGCAGTTGTAAAAAAAACATCACCTGCAGCAGAAGTTTGAGGCCTGGCAGTATGGCTGGACCACAGCTGATCATGAGGAGGACATAGGAGGACAGCATAGGTTGACCTTGAGCTGTGGAATCATGATCCGTTGAGCCTTCAGGAGGATGATCCCTATTCAGGGGGTACCTGGCGTAAGGAACTGGCCGGCTATGGCTTTGGTTTGCCGCTCACCAGGTGCGCTTTGCCAGGTGAAGTCGGTGATGTTCCACGGTAGTACTAATGATGTCAACGATGTCAACGGTGAGGCTCCATGCGCAATATTTTGGAGGAGATGTCTTTATGCAGGCGGATTTTGTTGGGTGCAACTGCGGCTAATTTTATGTTCACAGCCCGATTCATCCTGCAGTAAATCAGAAATGGACTGCGACAGGCTTTACCGGGACATGGTGCGGGGCTTGGGAAATCCTTCGTTTTGTACTCAGTGAATCTCGATTTTCCTTGGGCTCAATAAGTCGCATCAGCTTGGCATCTTAGGAACGGACATGTACCTGTTGCTGAACCACCTGAAGGAAGGAAGTCCATCTACTGAAGAAGATGATCCATCAACCGTCATCCTCTTAGCTGCGTGGTGTGCAGGATGGAGGTTAACAGCATGTGTGCTGTGCACTTTTTAACCAAACTTGAGGCTTTGACCGAGACGGAAAATCGATCTGTGAATGCGCCCTAGCGAATCAAAAATGGGAATCGATGTCGAGAAGCTCGATTTGTACATAGGCGGCTAGGCGGCAGGCAGAACTGCTCATTCCACTGTTGTTCTATGATTGTGTCAGTGTCTTCAGATGTCTTCAGTTTGTTGTTGGCTTTTGCCTTACTTCTGCCTGATGTGGACAAATGCCCACTGTGCCAACGAACTCAAAAATGCGTTTTGCATCGTTTTGCAGATTGCATTGGTGAAAGAGTATGGCAGGACCAGAGATTACGCGTTTGTTTTTGGAGAGATGTTGTGCTTGCTGCTGTATTGAGCCCTTTTCGCAAACAAGGCAAAAGCGCAACTGATCATAGATAGATCAAAACAACAGGAAATAACACTTCCAGCTTTCTTGAAAAAGCTTTCAAATTTGTTTGAAGAGCACTTTCGCTAGTTGGAAGACCTGATCAACCGCGGCTTCCGAGACGCTCATGCACGGAACAAGATGGAATAGTGGAATAGTTGTCCAACGTATTTTGACAGCCTAAAGCCGGCCATTGTTTTTTCGTGATTGCCATGTAGCTATGCTGTGGCCACGACTTGTCGCCATTCAGGGAGAAATTCCGCCCTGGCTCTTCATTGACATTTGGGCATGGCAGGTTTCCTCCCTTAGTGTGGTTTGGGATCGTGTCAGACCTTGCAGGTGCCCAGTGGATGTGGCTTTGCAAGTGAATTGAGGTTGGAAAGGCAGCAAGAAATCGTATCTACAACAGGACGCGTCCTCCACTCTTTGAGCATCGTGACATATCGTGAGCATGAACGACCCTGGAAGACTCACTGTAAGACACCATTGCGTCAGATTGTACCCTCTGGTAAACTAACAGAACTATGAAAATTAACCATTGTTAATGGGAAAATCCACTATTTCTATGCTATGTTCAATAGCTATGTGAATGTTTACCAGAGGGTATTCCAGATCTTTCCACTCCCATTTCAAGGAGCTGGCGGCAGCGGAACGCCAAGTGAGCGAGTTGAAGTTGCAGGAAAGCCATCTGGAACTCCAGGTGGAGGAATTTCAGGTGCCGAGATCTTTGATGATATGGGGATGGGTCAAAACCCTGGTAATTCTGGTGAACCCCAAAATAGCTGGGATTTATGGATGTGAATAACCCACTAAAAATGTATCTATAGGTATTGACCCATACCCATATTTAACCATATTATCCATATTTCACCATCTTCAACCACTACATAACTGACATAACTGACCTATTTGTAGCTAGAATTCATATCATTTCTTTCTATTCCGATCTAGTTTCACATGTAAATGATAGTGTTTTTGGTGGATTTTGCTGGAGCATCCGCTCGATGCGCTCGATGATCCCCTTGCGATCCAAGGCACAAGAAGCGTCCGAGGAACAAGAACTGATCAAAGTGAACGAAGCGGTGCTGCGTGGTGAAGAACTGCTGGCAGAAACAGAGGTACCACGACCAGAGCCGCTACCATCTCATGATGAATATGGATTTATATTTTCCCTATTTATTTCCTTATTTATTTCCCTATTTATTGTCCCTATTTATTTCCCTATTTATTTCCCTATTTATTTCCCTATTTATTTTCCCTATTTATTTCCTTATTTATTCCCCTCTTTATTTCCCTATTTATATCCCTAGTTATTTCCCTATTTATTTCCCTATTTATTTTCCCTTTTTATTTCCCTATTTATTTCCCTATTTATTTCCCTATGTATTTTCCTATTTATTTCCCTACTTATTTCCCTCTTCATTTCCCTATTTATTTCCCTATTTATGTCCCTATTTATTTCCCTATTTATTTCCCTATTTATGTCCCTATTTATTTCCCTATTTATTTCCCTATTTATTTCCCTATTTATTTCCCTATTTATTTCCCTATTTATTGCCCTATTTCTTTTCCCTATTTTTTTCCCTATTTATTTCCCTATGTATTTCCCTGTTTATTTCCCTATTTATTTTCCCTATTTGTTTCCCTATGTTTTTCCCTATTTATTTCCCTATTTATTTCCCTATTTATGTCCCTATGTATTTCCCTATTTATTTCCCTATTTATTTCCCTATTTATTTTCCTATTTATTTTCCCTATTTATTTTCCCTATTTGTTTCCCTATGTTTTTCCCTCTTCATTTCCCTATTTATTTCCCTATTTATGTCCCTATTTATTTCCCTATTTATTTCCCTATTTATGTCCCTATTTATTTCCCTATTTATTTCCCTATTTATTTCCCTATTTATTTCCCTATTTATTGCCCTATTTCTTTTCCCTATTTTTTTCCCTATTTATTTCCCTATGTATTTCCCTGTTTATTTCCCTATTTATTTCCCTATTTATTTTCCCTATTTATTTCCCTATTTATTTCCCTATTTATTTCCCTATTTATTTCCCCTTTTTATTTCCCTTTTTATTTCCCTATTTATTTTCCCTATGTATTTCCCTATTTATTTTCCCTATTTATTTCCCTATTTATTTCCCTATTTAGTTCCCTTTTAATTTCCCTATTTATTTCCCTATTTATTTCCCTATTTATTTTCCCTATTTATTTCCTTATTTATTTCCCTATTTATTTCCCTATTTATTTCCCTATTTATTTCCCTATTGATTTCCCTATTTAGTTCCCTATTTATGTTCCCTATTTATTTTCCCTATTTATTTCCCTATTTAGTTCCCTATGTAGTTCCCTATTTATTTCCCTATTTAGTTCCCTATTTATTTTCCCTTTTTATTTCCCTATTTATTTCCCTATTTATTTCCCTATTTATTTTCCCTATTTATTTCCCTATTTATTTCCCTATTTATTTCCCTTTTTATTTCCCTATTTATTTCCCTATTTATTTCCCTATTTATTTCCCTATTTATGTCCCTATTTATTTCCCTATTTATTTCCCTATTTATGTCCCTATTTATTTCCCTATTTATTTCCCTATTTATTTCCCTATTTATTTCCCTATTTATTGCCCTATTTCTTTTCCCTATTTTTTTCCCTATTTATTTTCCCTATTTATTGTCCCTATTTATTTCCCTATTTATTTCCCTATTCATTTTCCCTATTTAATTCCCGATTTATTTGCTTATTTATTCCCCTATTTATGTCCCTATTTATTGTCCCTATTTATTTCCCTATTTATGTTCCCTATTTATTTCCCTGTTTATTTCCCTATTTATTTTCCCTATTTATTTCCCTATTGATTTCCCTATTTAGTTCCCTATTTATGTTCCCTATTTATGTTCCCTATTTATTTCCCTATTTAGTTCCCTATGTAGTTCCCTATTTATTTCCCTATTTAGTTCCCTAGTTATTGTCCCTATTTATTTCCCTATTTCCCTATTTATTTTCCCTATTTAGTTCCCTATTTATTTTCCCTATTTATTTCCCTATTTATTTTCCCTATTTATTTTCCCAATTGGTTTCCCTATTTATTTCCCTATTTATTTCCCCATTTATTTCCCTATTTATTTCCCTATGTATTTCCCTATTTATTTCCCTATTTATTTCCCTATTTATTTTCCTATTTATTCTCTATTTATTTCCCTATTTATTTCCTTATTTTTTCCCCTCTTCATTTCCCTATTTATTTCCCTATTTATGTTCCCTATTTATTTCCTTATTTATTCCCCTATTTATTTCCCTATTTATTTCCCTTGTTATTTCCCTATTTAGTTCCCTATTTATTTTCCCTATTTAGTTCCCTATTTATTCTCCCTATTTATTTCCCTATTTATTTTCCCTATTTATTTCCCTATTTATTGCCCTATTTATTTTTCCTATGTATTTCCCTATGTATTTCCCTATTTATTTCCCTATTTATTTCCCTTTTTATTTCCCTATTTATTTCCCCATTTATTTTCCCTATTTATTTCCTTATTTATTTCCCTAGTTATTTCCCTATTTATTTCCCTATTTATTTCCCTATTTATTTCCCTATTTATTTCCCTATTTATTTCCCTATTTATTTTTATTTCCCTATTTATTTCCCTATTTATTTCCCTATTTATTCCCTATTTATTTCCCTATTTATTTCCCTATTTAATTCCCGATTTATTTCCCTATTTATTTTCCCTATTTATTTCCCTTTTTATTTCCCTATTTATTTTCCCTTTTTATTTCCCTATTTATTTTCCCTATTTATTTCCTTATTTATTCCCCTATTTATTTCCCTATGTATTTCCCTATTTATTTCCCTAGTTATTTCCCTATTTATTTCCCTATTTATTTCCCTTTTTATTTCCCTATGTATTTTCCCTTTTTATTTCCCTATTTATTTTCCCTATTTATTTCCTTATTTATTCCCCTATTTATTTCCCTATTTATTTCCCTATTTATTTTCCCTATTTATTTCCCTATGTATGTCCCTATTTATTTCCCTATTTATTTCCCTTTTTATTTCCCTATTTATTTTCCCTATTTATGTCCCTATTTATTCCCCTTTTTATTTCCCTATTTATTTCCCTATTTATTTTCCCTATTTATGTCCCTATTTATTTCCCTTTTTATTTCCCTATTTATTTTCCCTATTTATTGTCCCTATTTATTTCCCTATTTATTTCCCTATTTATTTTCCCTATTTAATTCCGGATTTATTTGCTTATTTATTCCCCTATTTATGTCCCTATTTATTGTCCCTATTTATTTCCCTATTTATTTTCCCTATTTATTTCCCTATTTAGTTCCCTATTTATTCTCCCTATTTATTTCCCTATTTATTTTCCCTATTTATTTCCCTATTTATTTCCCTTTTTATTTCCCTTTTTATTTCCCTATTTATTTCCCTATTTTTTTTCCCTATTTATTTCCCTATTTATTTCCCTATTTATTTCCCTATTTATTCCCTATTTATTTCCCTATTTATTTCCCTATTTATTTCCCTATTTATTTATTTCCCTATTTATTTTCCCTATTTATTTCCCTATTTATTTCCCTATTTATTTCCCTATTTATTTTCCCTATTTATTTCCCTATTTATTTCCCTATTTATTTCCCTATTTATTTTCCCTATTTATTTCCCTATTTATTCCCGATTTATTTCCCTATTTATTTTCCCTATTTATTTCCCTATTTCCCTATTTATTTCCCTATTTATTTTCCCTATTTATTTTCCCTATTTATTTCCCTATTTATTTCCCTATTTATTTTCCCTATTTATTTCCCTAGTTATTTCCCTATTTATTTCCCTATTTATGTTCCCTATTTATTTCCTATTTATTTCCCTATTTATTTCCCTATTTATTTATTTTCCTATTTATTTCCCTATGTATTTTCCCTATTTATTTCCCTATTTAATTCCCTATTTATTTATTTATTTCCCTATTTATTTCCCTTTTTATTTCCCTATTTATTTCCCTATTTATTTTCCCTATTTATTTCCTTATTTATTTCCCTAGTTATTTCCCTATTTATTTCCCTATTTATTTCCCTATTTATTTCCGTTTATTTCCCTATTTATTTCCCTATTTATTTTCCCTATTTATTCCCTATTTATTTCCCTATTTATTTCCCTATTTATTTCCCTATTTATGTTCCCTATTTATTTTCCCTATTTATGTCCCTATATATTTCCCTATTTATTTCCCTATTTATTTCCCTATTTATTTCCCTATTTATTTTCCCTATTTATTCCCTAATTTATTTCCCTATTTATTTCCCTAGTTGTTTCCCTATTTATTCTCCTATTTATTTTCCCTATTTATTTCCCTATTTATTTCCCTATTTATTTTCCCTATTTATTTTCCCTATTTATTTCCTTATTTATTCCCCTATTTATTTCCCTATGTATGTTCCCTATTTATTTCCCTATTTATTTCCCTATTTATTTCCTTATTTATTTCCCTATTTATTTCCCTATTTATTTCCCTATTTATGTTCCCTATTTATTTCCCTATTTATTTCCCTATGCATTTCCCTAGTTATTTTCCTATTTATTTCCCTATTTATTTTCCTTATTTATTTCCCTAGTTATTTCCCTATTTATTTTCCTTATTTATTTCCCTATTTATTTCCCTATTTATTTCCCTATTTATTTACCTATTTATTTTCCCTATTTATGTCCCTATTTATTTCCCTTTTTATTTCCCTATTTATTTTCCCTATTTATTTCCCTCCCTATTTATTTCCCTATTTATTTTCCCTATTTAATTCCGGATTTATTTGCTTATTTATTCCCCTATTTATGTCCCTATTTATTGTCCCTATTTATTTCCCTATTTATTTTCCCTATTTATTTCCCTATTTAGTTCCCTATTTATTTCTCTATTTATTTCCCTATTTATTTTCCCTATTTATTTCCCTATTTATTTCCCTTTTTATTTCCCTTTTTATTTCCCTATTTATTTCCCTATTTTTTTTCCCTATTTATTTCCCTATTTATTTCCCTATTTAGTTCCCTATTTATTTCCCTAGTTATTTCCCTATTTATTTCCCTATTTATTTCCCTTTTTATTTCCCTATTTATTTTCCCTATTTATTTCCCTACTTATTTCCCTATGTATTTCCCGTTTTATTTTCCCTATGTATTTCCCTATTTATTTCCCTATTTATTTTCCCTATTCCCTATTTTTCCCTATTTATTTTCCCTATTTATTTCCCTATTTATTCCCCTATTTATTTCCCTTCTTATTTCCCTATTTATTTCCCGTTTTATTTTCCCTATGTATTTCCCATTTTATCTTCCCTAGTTATTTCCCTATTTATTTCCCTATTTATTTTCCCTATTTATTTTCCCTATTTATTTCCCTATTTATGTTCCCTATTTATTTTCCTATTTATTTCCCTATTTATTTCGCTATTTATTTCCCTATGTATTTTCCCTATTTATTTCCCTATTTAATTCCCTATTTATTTCCCTATTTATGTCCCTATGTATTTCCTTATTTATTTCCCTATGCATTTCCCTATGTATTTCCCTATTTATTTCCGTATTTATTTTTCCTATTTATTCCCTAATTTATTTCCCTATTTATTTCCCTAGTTATTTCCCTATTTATTCTCGTATTTATTTTCCCTATTTATTTCCCTATTTATTTCCCTATTTATGTTCCCTATTTATTTCCTTATTTATTACCCTATTTATTTCCCTATGTATTTCCTTATTTATTTCCCTATGCATTTCCCTATTTATTTCCCTATTTATTTCCCTATTTATTTTCCCTATTTATTTCCCTATTTATTTTCCCTATTTATTTCCCTATTTATTTCCCTATTTACTTCCTTTTTATCTTCCCTATTTATTTCCTTTTTTATTTGCCCTATTTATTTCCCTATTTATTTTCCCTATTTATTTTCCCTATTTATTTTTCTATTTCCCTATTTATTTTCCCTATTTATTTCCCATTTATTTCCCTATTTATTTCCCTATGTATTTCCCTATTTATTTCCCTATTTATTTCCCATTTATGTCCCTTTTTATTTCCCTATTTATTTCCCTATTTTTTTTCCCTATTTATGTTCCCTATTTATTTCCCTATTTATTTCCCTATGCATTTCCCTAGTTATTTTCCTATTTATTTCCCTATTTATTTTCCTTATTTATTTCCCTAGTTATTTCCCTATTTATTTTCCTTATTTATTTCCCTATTTATTTCCCTATTTATTTCCCTATTTATTTCCTTAGTTATTTCCCTATTTATTTCCCTATTTATGTTCCCTATTTATTTCCGTATTTATTTCCCTATTTATTTCCCTATTTATTTTCCTATTTATTTCCCCTATTTATTTCCCTATTTAGTTCCCTATTTATTTTCCCTATTTATGTCCCTATTTATTCCCTTTTTATTTCCCTATTTATTTCCCTATTTATTTCCCTATTTTTTTCCCTATTTATTTCCCGTTTTATTTTCCCTATGTATTTCCCTATTTATTTCCCTATTTTTATTTATTTCCCTATTTATTTCCCTATTTATTTCCCTAGTTATTTCCCTATTTATTTCCCTATTTATGTTCCCTATTTATTTCCGTATTTATTTCCCTATTTATTTCCCTATTTATTTTCCTATTTATTTCCCCTATTTATTTCCCTATTTAGTTCCCTATTTATTTTCCCCATTTATTTCCCTATTTATTTCCCTTTTTATTTCCCTATTTATTTTCCCTTTTTATTTCCCTATTTATTTTCCCTATTTATTTCCTTATTTATTCCCCTATTTATTTCCCTATTTATTTCCCTATTTATTTCCCTATTTATTTCCCTATTTAATTCCCGATTTATTTCCCTATTTGTATTTCCCTTTTTATTTCCCTATTTATTTTCCCTTTTTATTTCCCTATTTATTTTCCCTATTTATGTCCCTATTTATTCCCCTTTTTATTTCCCTATTTATTTCCCTATTTATTTCCCTATTTATTTCCCTATTTATTTCTCTATTTATTTCCCTTTTTATTTCCCTATTTATTTTCCCTATTTATTTCCCTACTTATTTCCCTATTTATTTCCCGTTTTATTTTCCCTATGTATTTCCCTATTTATTTCCCTATTTATTTTCCTATTTATTTCCCTATTTATTTCCCTATTTATTTTCCCTATTTATTTCCCTATTTATTTCCCTATTTATTTCCCTATTTATTTCCATATTTATTTCCGTATTTATTTCCCTATTTATTTCCCTATTTATTTTCCTATTTATTTCCCCTATTTATTTCCCTATTTAGTTCCCTATTTATTTTCCCTATTTATTTCCCTATTTATTTCCCTTTTTATTTCCCTATGTATTTCCCTATTTATTTCCTTATTTATTCCCCTATTTATTTCCCTATTTATTTCCCTATTTATTTCCCTATTTATTTCCCTAGTTATTTCCCTATTTATTTCCCTATTTATGTTCCCTATTTATTTCCGTATTTATTTCCCTATTTATTTCCCTATTTATTTTCCTATTTATTTCCCCTATTTATTTCCCTATTTAGTTCCCTATTTATTTTCCCCATTTATTTCCCTATTTATTTCCCTTTTTATTTCCCTATTTATTTTCCCTTTTTATTTCCCTATTTATTTTCCCTATTTATTTCCTTATTTATTCCCCTATTTATTTCCCTATTTATTTCCCTATTTATTTCCCTATTTATTTCCCTATTTAATTCCCGATTTATTTCCCTATTTGTATTTCCCTTTTTATTTCCCTATTTATTTTCCCTTTTTATTTCCCTATTTATTTTCCCTATTTATGTCCCTATTTATTCCCCTTTTTATTTCCCTATTTATTTCCCTATTTATGTCCTTATTTATTTCCCTATTTATTTCCCTATTTATTTCCCTATTTATGTTCCTATTTATTTCCCTATTTATGTCCCTATTTATTTCCCTATTTATTTCCTTATTTATTACCCTATTTATTTCCCTATGTATTTCCTTATTTATTTCCCTATGCATTTCCCTATTTATTTCCCTATTTATTTCCCTATTTATTTCCCTACTTATTTCCCTATTTATTTCCCTATTTATTTTCCCTATGTATTTCCCTATTTATTTCCCTATTTATTTTCCTAATAATTTCCCTATTTATTTCCCTTTTTATTTCCCTATGTATTTTCCCTATTTATTTCCCTTTTTATTTCCCTATTTATTTCCCTATTTATTTCCCTATTTATGTTCCTATTTATTTCCCTATTTATTTCCCTTTTTATTTCCCTATTTATTTCCCTATTTATTTCCCTATTTATTTCCTTAGTCATTTCCCTATTTATGTTCCTATTTATTTCCTTGTTTAATTCCCTATTTATTTCCGTAGTTATTTCCCTATTTTGAAAATGGTATCCCTTAAAATATTTCACATCATGATATCTTGTCAGGTTGTTTGGAACCTTGTCATGATCCCAACTGACTAATATTTTCCGGTCGAAACCACCAACAGGATATTGCTTAAGTCTCCTGCCAGGAAGCGGCGGAGCCCCGCGTTGACAGCAGCGAATTTGCCCAGTGGCTCCGGGCCAGGAAAGACGAGGCAACACGACACGGGCGATGTAAAGGTCCAAGACTCCAAGGGGGGTGGGGTGTGTCTTATATATGTCCGCTAAATGTCAAATATATCCCAATATATATCCCAAATATATCCCAATATATATTAGGATATATATATATGTGTATATATATATATCCATATATATATATCCCAATATATATATATATATCCCAATGATTCTGTCAGCGTGTTTCAGCTGTTCATGATACAAGTCATTCTCCAAGTGACTCATGGAATTTGGTGAGTCCGCTATGAATTCGCAGGTAGATGCCATCTCCAGAACCTGCAATCCAAGACGTCCAATGCTTCTGCTGGAGGCGTAAGGAGTTCGGTTGGGGTTCATGGTCTTTGTTTGAGGTATTCCCCCCTTTCATGCTGTATCCGCGTAAGACTCTTAAGATGGTTGAATTATGTTGAACTCATGTATTTTATTTGCAAGTGATTGTAACTGATAGAATCGAAGTACGTCAGCAATCCATTTTCATGGATAATTTGGTTGGACCACCAATCAAAGCTTTGAGGATCTTCATCAAACTGCGATTTCGCTGTGCTGTTCGCTAGACAGGTTTGGATGTCGGAGCAAGGGACTTGGAAGTTCCTAGGTGAGCAATGGCTGCCGTATGCAGAGGCCTAAGCCTGGGGGATCAATAGCTTTAACAGCAGGTTTAGGTATGATCCTTATATCAAGATTGGTGTTTATCTATGGTTATCTCACTTCTTTGCTGCTTTCAGCAGCTCTGGTATCGGCGATTTCGGAAAACTTCATGGGTTCAATAAATGTTTTGGTCTGTGTAGACTTTTTAATTTTCAAGTGTATGTTTAACAGTATATATTTACATAAGTCTACGCTGAAAGCCGCTGAAATATCTGAAATCCGCTGTGTCATCCACAATTTGCAACTCTGGAACTGGAACTGCTTTGATTCTTGTTGATGTTTTGGCATACATCATGGAGTAGATATACAATGATATACAGGTATCATATCTATATATATATATATAATCATATATATATACATGTAGTATGCATATATATATATATATTAATACAATCAATATCTAATATCACATAATGTCACTGTTGGAGGCGCGGCCACAAGCCACTTGGACTCTTCCACTGGAGCATTTAGCCGCGAGTCGACCTTCGCCAGCCAAGCACAAGGGCGACGGATGCTCGATGGGTTGAAACACCTCTGGGGTTGGTCTGAAAATGGTGGATATGCCCAAAAGTTGGTATATGTTTGGACATGAACATGAGGGATATGATGGGATATGCCATAATTTTGGGAGGATATACCATAAATTTAAGGACAAAGCCATCTATTTGTGATGATTTGTGTGTCTGTATGATTTGTTAGCTAATGATGTTTTTAACAAAGTTCTACACGGATAGCATCCATTCATCGTTCGTGAGATTATCGATGGTGATGTTTTATGATGCAAAAGAAATTGTTTTCAGTGGTCCCTGAACGTCGGCCATGTACGAAAGGATTTGGGCTTCAGTGAAACACCCCTAGTGGTGTAAACCAAGGCTCCGAATTTAACCAAGGCTCCGAATTGAGTGGCAAGTGGTATCTTCATCTCAGCGGTTCGCGATTGACACGGACTCCAGACTTTGCGCCAGAGGTGGTGGAAGATTGTCATTACACCATGGGTTTTGAGGACTTTATCTTCCAACTACACCATTTATCCATGGCAAATCGTGGATTTGGAAGCAGCAAAGAGTCGACAGAGTCGACAGAGTCCGGAGAAGTCACGGTGTATGCCTGGCTTTGGGGCGGACAGATGTTCCTGGCACAGCCACCAGCCAGTGACTCCACCTGGAATAAGATCTTCGAAAGTTGCACCGTGTGTCTTGGTCATGGCAGCCATGGCAGCCATGGCAGCTATGGCCGTGGTGGAAAGGACTACAGTGACTACTGTACAACCAAATTTGCTGATCGCTTTTCAATTGGCTTGAAACTTCACCCACTGTACAGCGATCCCCTGCATAGTGAAGATGTTCATCCGCCCTTGTCGAATGACGATCTTTCTGGCCAAATGCCGGGTGTCTCTATGGCCTCCGAAATGGTAAGTTTTCGAAGATCCACCTATGATCCATCCCCCATCCTGACCACGGATGGCAGAGCCATGGTTTTTGTGGACTTTTCGGACACTGAATTCCATGATGTTTCAGCCAAGCTTCAAATTCGACTCTGTATATGTCCTTGTAGCTCAGGGCAAGTTTTGCAAGCCGTGGCTTTACAGGCCGTCCCATGTGACACTGTGGGTGAAAAGCATCTTACATGGACATGGTCAGCCAACTCCACCAAGCTGCGCTCCTTTGAAATTGAAAGACTGCTCACAGTGGAGCTTCGAATTCCACGCACCAAACAGGAGATTGGAACGACTGGAACGACTGGAACCAGCACCATTTCCACTGCTGGAACTGCGGAGCCTCCCATGGTGCCTGGTGCCAGCTCTCTGTTTCCGAGCCATGCCCATCCCGATGCGCGGCTGTACGCGCCCCAACTGTGGCTCCGAGCTGCCGTCTTCCAAGCGGGTGAAGCCATCGCAAAGATCGATGAAGAACTGCTGCTGCCGGTGACCATTGCACGATTTCTGCAACCTTTGAACTGCGGAGAGCAGCAATTGCAGGTGCCTCTGTTTTTGCGGATCAAGTATGATCAATTCTTGGGAACGATGATGGTCTTGCCAAGGGGTCATTGTCAGACGAGCAGACAGCAAGTAAATCGAGTGCAAAGAAAGATTTGACCCATGCCTAGGGCCTAGACGCAGTGTCAGTGTGCCGACAGGAGTATTGGGAAGAAGCTCGTGAGTCGATGCAGACTCTGGACATTCCTTCAAAGCGACTTGCTTGGAATATTTAGAATGAAACAGGCATGGGGCAAAACCTATACCACCACGTTTTGATGTATTTTGGGAGGACAAACATTGATTTATCAGCTATTTGATGCGATTTGGGTTCACTAGAGAACCAAGGTTTTGCTGTTTCTACATGCTTCTACCACAATGCAAATAGTGATGCCTTTTGAGGCTTGAATCGCTGAAGTGGTGTGGAATTCGGCAGGCAGATTTTGGGGATCGGCCGAGCGAGTTCTGTTCGTTCGCATGATTGAAATCGGCACTGCAGGGTCAGCGGGGTCAGCCAGGTTGAAGCAACCATTTCCTGCGGTGTTTTTCTTCGGCAGCCGGAAGTGCTGCCGCCTCCCCCCAGCAGCAGGGCAGCATTTCAGAGTGGCTTTCCTGTGTTTGATCCGTTTTTCATCGTTTTTCAACAATGGGTCGCTCACAAAATCAACGGCTCCAATTCTTCATTGTGGCCGAAATTGGTTTCAACTTCTGAAAATATCAACGGATGATTGATTTTGGTATATTTTGGTCCCTATGCCACCTGATACACACTTCAAACCCATTCCTTTCTCTGTTTCAGATGTTGCAGGATGCGGTAGCGGAGCTGCTGCTACCTTGATGGGGGCCTTACTTCCATGTCCTGGCTCCACAGTCTGCCACATGTCTGAAGATTCTGAAGTTGAGACCAGGAAACCAGCCTTGAAAGTTTTGTGCTGGACCATGTTTGCTTCACTGGTTGAAGTCGGTTGAAGTCGTGAAACAATGGAAGTGCAGTGCCAGTGCACCCATCGGGCTTCCAAGGTTGCTTTGTTGCCTTCACTGGCGGAGGGGGTCAGAAGCTCACAGTCACGATCTTTTGCAGCAACGAGGCTAGACAATCACAAGAAAGCAACCATCTCTGAATTGCATTCAATCCTAGCTTGGTGGCTCCAAGACTTCATTTTTTACCGTCAATGGGAAAGATCTGAGCCAATCAAAACTTTCTTTTTGCAGAATACTTCAGATTAGCTATGTGAAAGCTTTTCTCCGTGTATTTGTTGGAAGCATTACTGGCACAGGCACTCATGAAGATGGTTGTGCAATGTTTGATATCTCAATTAAATGACATTGTTCCTCCAAAAAATATCTCTCATTAATAAGACATAAATTAATTGAAAATTCTTACCACGGAAATTCAATGAATTTAAGAATTACAATAATTTAACTAATATACTCGTATTATGAATTTAAGATTAAAATATAAGCATAGTGTATGATTATATATATTACTATATAATATTTAGTTATATTTAAATGAATAATAATTACCAGTAGTACCGCACAAGGCGGTGGCGGAAGTTTCAGAATAGGAAACCTATAGGAGAGCTTGGTTGTTGTGAATCACGGATGCAAGAGCGAACCCACTGATGGACTGAAAGGTGGCTGGAGTTGTGTTTGCTGCAATGGATGCATGGTTGCAGTGGTCACCTCACCCACAACTGGTGGATGTAGCGTGGTGTAGTGCAGCTGTAGTTGTAGTTGTAGTGTGGTGGAGGTGTAGTTGTGGTGTAGTGTAATTAGTGTAGTGTAGTTGCAGTTGGATTTATGGTGGTGCAATGAGTGTAGTGTAATGTAATGTAATGTAGTGTAGTGTAGTGTAGTGTAAAGTAGCGTAGTTGTAGTTGTAGTTGTAGTTAGTGTAGTGTAGTGTCGTGTAGTGTAGAGTAGTGTAGCGTAGTGTAGTGTAGTGTACTCTAGTGCAATGTAGCGCAGTGTAATGTAATTAGTGTAGTATAGCGTAGTGTAATGTAGTGGTGGTGGTTGTAGTTGTAGTTGTAGTTGTAGTGGAGTGTAATGTAATTAGTGTAGTATAGTGTAGTGTAATGTTGTGGTTGTAGTTGTAGTTGAGTGGAGTGGAGTGTAGCGTAGTGTAGTGTAGTGGTGGTTGTAGTTGAAATTGCTACAAAATCCTCACATTTTGTTTACTTTTGACAAGGTGCAGAATCCCCTGCGATTGCGACGCAAAACGACATCTGAACGTTTAAAAGTGCTCCGAACCGGTTGGTTTTTTATATATATTTGACTTCGAGATGTGCTTTGTACCACAACGGCGTTGGTCTGAAAATACGACGATTGATTTTTTTTATCGCTTATTTGGCCATATGGCTCCGTACCCGCCGCTTTAAACTTTAGTGAGCCTATTTTTCGACCTTCTGGAACTTTGAATTTTTAGAAAAAGATAGTATTTTGCGATTTTGCTACCTTTTCGCGTTCCTGTATTTTTCTTTTTTTGGCTTGTTTTTTCTTTGATTTTTTTTTTGGGTATTTGTTTTTTTCTGATTTTTTTTATTTTTGTTTTTATATTTTTTTATTTGTTGGAAATTTGATTTCTAAATTAAATATTTTTTGATATAAATATATTTTTATATTTATAATAATTACTAGTAGTATTATGATTTAGTCTTACACAAAGGGTGCGCGCGTAGTTTCCCGAGGCTAATTTTTCCAAAAATATGTTATTGGGTTGTTGGTAAAATTATTAGGAAGATTGTTGGTAAATAAAGAAATTAAAAATATTAATATTTAAAAATTTTAGAATTTTATTAT